>CDFN01056352.1:0-12370 GCA_000826445.1 Acanthamoeba quina | reverse complement strand
GGAAGAGAGGAAGGTGGTGTGCACCTTGCTTTTGAGCAATGAGCTTCTGCTTGTCCTTCACCTGGAACATCACGTGCGGGCCGCTGCGCACGTACATTCCCTGCAGGGCACATACGCAAGGCGAGCAGAGTCATGAGTCTCCCCCCTTGGGGTGCGCCTGTATGCAGCGCTTCTGCGAAGAGGTGGCGGGAGTGAACCCTACCCTTCCTTGCTTCATGGATGTGAGCTCGCCGATCTCTACGTGCAGTAATCGCAGCTAATCTGAAGGGATGAGCAGAGTAGCATGAATTTGGATTGGGGGTGAAGGGCACGAACCTCTGCCTCAAGCTTCTCCAACAATTTGCCCTGCCGCATGACATCTATGTTGAGCAAACTCTCCGCGCCCTCAGCCCTCGCTACTTCCGACTCCATCTTGCCCCCACGCTGGCGCGATTCGAAAAACAGAGAAAAGGAGCCGCCTTCGCGCCAAATCCGAACACGAACGATGAGGCGAGTGCAGCTGGCGTTCGGAGCTTCAGCGAGCAGGGCCGCAAGATGGGGCCCAGGAAACGGAGCTGCGGTGGTGAAGAGTCAGGAGGGCATCATGATCTCGAGCCGATCCGGAGGTGATGCGTGGAGAAAGATTTCTCCAGCAAGAAGGCAGATGAGCACGGAGACCTCCAGTGGCAGTGCTCTGGCGGAACCCAAGAAGGAGATCAACGGAAAGCACCTCGAGAAGATCGATCTGCGGGTGGCTCGCATCGTTGCAGCTCGGCACGTCGAGGGCGCCGACCGCCTCCTGCAGCTCACCCTCGACGTGGGTGGCCTGGCTTCTCCCCCGCCCTCCACCGACGGTGGCGGCAGCAAGCAGGGCGGAGCTGCAGCGCCATCCGACGCGTCCCAGCCCGTGGCCAACGGCACCGCTGGTTATCGCACCGTCTTCTCGGGCATCAAGGCCGCCTACAAGCCCGAAGAGCTGGTCGGTCGTCTGGTCATCTACGTCGCCAACCTCAAGGTCCATGTCGTGCAGTAACTCGGCCGCTTGTCGCTCCCTCTCTCTGACTTGCCAGTGGTGTGTGGTCAGGCGTGGAAGACGCCGTTCGGCCTCTCGGAGGGAATGATCCTTGCCGCCAGCGACCCCTCGGGCTCCCAGATCTTCCTCTCTGCTACGGACCCCGGCGCCCAGCCGGGCATGATCGTGACCTGATTGGTTCCTCTCCATTCACCTTGACTGCGTTCAATACATGCACGTTGAGCGCGTGGCCCCTGGCGTGGTGTAGCCAGCTGATGGGCTGCTTGGGAGCGATGGTCGGCAGGGCCAGGTCAGCAGTCGCGCAGCTCCACGAGGGCCTCCACGATCTGGTCGATCACGGTACGGGCCACGGCCTGTCCGAGCGAGTTGCCGTTCACTATGATCGAGAAGATCACCGTCTGCGTGTGTGTGGGTGTGAAACCTTTAGAGGAAACATGTCCGTGAGAATGGAAGGGAGCTTGCTCGTCCAACCTGGTGGGGAAAGTTGGGATTCTCAGCGTAGCCCGAGAGCGAAGACACGCCAGTCATGGAGCCCGTCTTGGCCCACACCTTGCCCTCCGCCGGGGTGCCCTTAAATCTGGTTGGGTGGGTTGGGGTTGGCTGGGCTTAGCACGAGTCTCGTCATGGTGTTGTGGTTCGTACCTGTTGATGAGGCTGCCACTCTTGCCGGCCAGCGGAAGGAAAGACCTGAATAGCTTGAAGCTCGTCGGGGAGTTCATCATCTGCATCCCGTTCAGAAGGTGGGCCAAGCTCTCAGGGCTCAGCTGTTCGCGTAGTATAGGTGGTGGAGTTGAGGTAAGTCACAAGCCCCTCTGCCGCCGCAGGCACTCTTGGTAGGTTGCTGTACCATGTTGTGCCTGCTCAGGCCACTGCCATCGACTTGAGCAAACGACGCAGGATCTGCGCCCAGGTGCTTGAGCGTCTGAAAGAGACGTGGCGTTTGTTTAAAAAAACACATCTGTCACAGGCGACCACCACCCTTCAGGTTTTGGCAGATGGTACCTGGGCGATCAACGCAAGGCCATCGTTGAGCGTGCTGCTGGAGGTTTGGTTGGGGGGCGTGAAGAAAGCGCCAAGCGTGCGGGCGAACACCTCCGCGTAGAGGTTGTCACTGTCGGCGGCCAGCAAGCGCCCGGTTGTGTTGATCAGGAGTGAGTGCATTGAGTTTGGAGGATCATCGCATCCTGCGAGAGCTTACCTGATCTGCAGGCAACGGTCCATGAGAACGGCCGGGTGCTTCGAGAAGTGCGTGTAAACGGTGGTCCAGTCGTCTGGAGAATCGACGAAGTGAGTCCGAGTCGTGCATTGGTTTAGCTCCGGAAGAGGGAATCACAAAACCTCCGCTGCACTTGTCAAACACGATGCGATCCACAGTCACGCCCTGTTTCTTCAACACGTTGCGGAATAGGTTGGCGAAGCGCGACGTCGAGTTGATCACGCCCGTTGCGAACCTGCGACATTGGGAGCAAGTGGGTCAGTGGGTTTAAAAGGGAAGGGGGAATGAGAGTCATCGAACGTTGATGGCTTGGCTCCAACGGGCAGACCGCCGTCAACTTGCAGGTAAGCGTTGCCGGGCGGGTAGTAGACCGTCACGTTGCCTGCGGCGCCCGCAGGGAGGGTAACGCCTGCATTCCGCACCTCGATCTGTAACAGCACAGGAAATCATCGAATGTCAAGTCTCTGACAGTGTAGTATTGGTGGAGGCTGTGTGCTACTACCGTGTCTTGGTCGTCAGCGATAGCGAACTGGAGGCTCAGGGGCTGACCGGCCTTTTGGCCGGGCGACAGTGTGAACGTGATCGCGTTCTCCTCCTGGGTGATGATGTTGGCTGGCGTTAAACATTTCCACACTCCAACCTTGTCATCTTCATGCAGTCGTGCGCACGCACCACGACGAGCGCCTCAGGCTCGGCGCCGTAGTCCCAATTCAGGTCGTCCCACTCCCAGCTCGCTGTTAGGGGGGGGGGGGCAATCAAAGAGTGTCAGTCCTCTGCCCTCAAGGTGCTCCGTGCTCTGTCACCAAGTGAGCGGACACGTGAAGAGAGAAGGGAGTACAGGGGAACGGCTGGCCGTCGCCCCTGAACAGCGAGTTGTCCACCACCAGCTCCGACACATTGCCGACGCTGTTCTTGATCCTGTGGTGACCGTTAGTAGGCCCTCTGGAATGTGAGGAACGGACAGGGCCAGAAATGTGATGTTTCGTGGGGCGGTACCCTGCGGCAGCGCCGACCAAATCGGTGTGGGCGAGCGACGGGTCGCCGCCGCCGCGCACGCACAGCTGGGACGTGCTGCGCCGGAAGAGGAACGGGGTGACATAGCGGAAGTCCTCGGCGCCGTTGGTGTGCAGGAAGAGTGAAGCTGTCGTGAACAGCTTGGTGTTGGAGGCCGGCGTGAAGAGCGAGGCCGCGTTACGCGCGTACAGCGGCGCCTCTTTGCCGCTCGAGACCTTGCGCACGAGTATGCCGTGCAGTGCGCGCCTGTTCTCGGGCCGCTCTAGGAGCGCGTCCACGAACGCGCCCAGCTTGGACGCGCACAGTCCCTCGTCTGCGCGCCCAACGCGTAAAATGAATAAAAGGTAAGTGTATTAAAATACACAGGAGTAAGGAGAGGGGGGAGGGGTACCGCGGTCGGCTGGGGCGAAGGAGGAGTTCGCACCGGTGGTCGTGGTCGTGAGCAGCACAGCGAAGAGTGCGGCAGCAACCACCCACAATACAGAACACGCGCTACACTTCTTCATCTTCAGCTTCTTAAAGAGAGTGACTGCTCTGCCCAATGGAGAAAATAACTATCAATAATACAAAAATACAGCAGATAAATTAAAAAGGTGTAACTCCGGCCTGGCGCCACCGTATCGTCTGCTCCACGAGGAAGAAGTAGCATCTTTGTTGTTTTGCCCAGCCACCGCGACAGCGAAGAGGAAGCGATCGATTCGATCTGTCACCCGCGAGATAGATCTTGCATCCTTCCATTCATCCAACGATCAACACCAGCGCCAGATCAAGGCAGACAGAGAGACCTGTTTTCCATCTATGATGAGAGCATCTAAGCAGCGAAGTAGCCGGGCTGGACCGGGCTTGTCGCCACTCGCGACGAAGGTGTTCACGGGCATGGGCGTCGGGCTGCTTGGCCTCCTCGTGCTGGCCATGACTGTCTTCCTCCCGGCCGCCACCACCGCCTCCTCCCTCAGCTCTGCCCCCTTCCAACGCAACGCCTTCGGTACCCTACGTCGCCATTCTTTTTCACCTTCGTTCTTATCAAATAATAATAAATAATAAATAATACATAAAACCGAATAAATATAATAAATAAATAATACATAATTTATTAATGAATTTATTTGTTTGTTGGGTAGGCGCTGGACACAGGGAGCTCCTGGATGTCAAGGAAGAAACGGCGAGCAACGGGCGCAGCTTCCTGCAGTACCAAACCAGGTCGGTCCGCCCAGGTCCCGTTTGGTGCCTAGGATACCGCCACTCTGGCGCTGACTTTTTTTTGTATATTAATTTCCTCCCCTCTCTGCCTTGCAAGGCGCAACTGGGCCGCAGAGGAGGTGTCGTCTGAGTTCTGCAGCTACGACGCGACCACGGAGGACTGTAATTGGAGCGACTACGCCCAGGTATCCAACCTCACCCTTCTCGGACTTATAATAATTCATCGTGACTTCAACAATGTACTCACCGACTTCTCGCGCCTCGTCGTGTTTCTCCATATCTTGGTCTAGTCGCTGAGCTTGCTGGCCACGCCGCCCGCAATTATCGGTATATAAAGGACCACCCTCGCGATTGTGCGGGAATGATCAGACGATTGAGGCTCACGCGGTCTTTTGGTTGTTGTGGTGGTGCCGACAGGTTTGTTCTTCTTTTTCTTCTACATCATTCTCTTCTGCGGGCGATGCTGCTGCATCATGTCTCGCTGCTGCATGCTGCCGTGGACCGGGAGCTCGCTCGAGCCCTGGATCATGCGCGTCATGCTCCTCGTCCTCGCCGTCTTCATCTTGTACGCCCTCTTCTAAATCTTCCTTCTTTCGCGTCATTCACAAAAAGTGCTCACCAGTTGGTTACAATGAATGCAAACTTCAGGGGCATGGCCGTCATGGCGCATGTCGGCAACGCGTGGGCGCATGAAGGCGTCAACAACCTTGGGGTACCCACACGTCATTCACCGAGCTCGGAGCTATATTTGTTAAAACAGGTCGGCGTGCGGTGCTACACAGGATGACGCTAGCGACTACGCCACCACGGTCGTCAACATCACGAACAACGCCGCGGATCTGCTCGTGAGGCTTGACTCGAGTCAGCAGAGCACGGCCGACACCGCCAAATCCGACGCTGCTGACGTATCGAGCAACGTCAATGACTTCAAGGACTACCTCGAGAAGGTCGAAACCGCCAGGTAAGTGGGACCACCATTAACGGGCACCACCATCCAGTGAATGCTGGTTGCATACCCATATCTTGAATTCGCTTCGCTCCGCAGGTTCGTCGTGTTCCTGGTCACCTTCATCGTCATTTTCGGTATCGGCATCTCGGCGCTGTCGTCCATCTGCTGCTTCCGCCGGCCCACGTTCTGCGCGTATGGACTCTCAAGCACGTTGTTTGTCGGAGTCAGTTTTTGTGCTGACGCCAGCCAATCGTTGGGCGGCAACCTCAATCCAGGAACTACTGGTATGCGGTGGTGCTGTTCGTGCCTATTTTCGTGGTGATGGCCTTCTGCATTGTCTTCGGTGCGGGCGCCAGCGACGTCTGCTCAGCCTACGACGGCGCCCAGGCCAACTCGGTACGCCGGCCTCTCTGTCCGTTCGCAGTTTTACGCCCACACACACCTGTCTGACACCAACTTTCTTTACGGTTGGTTATGCAGACGAACAACATCTTCAGCAAGATCCTCGGCTCGGCCTGGGGTGTGGACTGCGCCGCCTTGCAGGATCTGATCGACCCTCTGTACAAGGTCGGCTCTCTTTGCCGCGTGTGCAAATGTGCGTCACTGTGCTCACCTGACCATTCTGCAGGAGTACAACGACACGCTCACCCAGCTTTGCACGGAATACAACACGACCTGTTCCAGCTACCCCGGAGTCTCCAACTGTCAGACCTGCTCCGCGACATCGGACGTGAGCGCCCTCAAGCAGACAGTACCCGCTCCCCACTTTGGCTTGTGCTTGTGGATTGTGGGCTCAATCACCGCACCCGTGTACAGGACATCACCGAGACCTTTTACTGTAATGACTCGCCCTTGTACTGCCTTGACACAGCAATTTGCTCCACCAACGGCACCGCCATGTGCTATCAGCAGTACGTTGAACAACCACGCCCCTTTTGGCCTTTGGCACCTCGACGCCGCTGGCTGACATGCTCGCACTTTGTGGCACCAGGACGCAGACGTTCGATCAGTGTGTCACGCAGTGTCTGGATCCCAACAACCGCAACGTCACGAACCAAACCGTCTACTACGTTGACCTGGTGCCGCTCCGCCTTCCCTTGTCGCCTTGCTTCAACCTCATTGACCTTTTTGTGCGCGTGTGTGCGCAGGCCGTTGAGGTGAACCAAACCATCATTGAAATCACGCCCTACGTCGGCTGCGGCCTCATCACCGAATTCGTGGACGCCACGGACTACAGCCTCTGCGTCGAGTTCATGTACGGCGCACTGTCCTTTCCCGCTTTTCAAATCATTGGCTGGGCGCGTGGAATGCCTACTTACCTGCCCTCTTGCTAGTGCGGGCGACTTCCTCGTTGTGGTGGCTACCATCGTGCTGGGCTTCCTGTGGATCTTCTACGAGCTTGTGGTGATCCTCGCCTATGAAAGGTGAGTGGCACACGCACCACCGCACACGCACATAATCAAGCGCTTGGCTCACTTTTTCTAACGACGCGCGCGATCCACAGGGCTGGCATGCGACCCGATAAGGACGACTTCTAGGTCAGGAGTAGCAGGCCTTCACCTATCCCAAAAACATCATCCTTTCGATCTCCCGAACAAGCACGGGCGGGACGAGCCACGCTGCGCGCGCCACACACCCCCGTCCGATATCCACTTCCCCCTGCTGCTCCCAGACTCTCCTCTTCTCTCTTTTGTGGTCCCCTTCACTCACCTTCTTCACCCGCCTTTGCGCCCTGTTCAATTCTGCACAAACGAAGAAAAAGACGTGCAATTTCGGCGACATTTCACAACCCAGGAAACAGGGGCGACCATCGGCCTGGGCCGTGCAAGCACCAACAAGACAAGGACAAGATGAAGAACATGGCGAAGGCTGCATGGCCCAGCTTTGTGGTGTTGATATTGGTGGTGGCGGTGACGACTGCAGTACGCGGACTGGCCGTGGTCAAGACACGGCAGGACGGGCTCGAGGCGTTGGTGGTGCGGGATGGGGAAGTCGCCCCCTCCTTCTCCGTCGAAGCGAGCCTGGTCGCTCCTGCCTGGATGCCGTGGCCGTTTCTCTCCTCCATCTTCTCCCCTTTTAGGGGCCTCTACGAGGAACACGCCCCACAGAGCCACTTCCTCGTAAGACACCACGCGCCCATAGAGGTCACCAACTTTGGCGTGGTCGATGGCGTGGGCCAGATCTCCAGGACTGGTACGCCTCCTCCTCTCCTCCTGTTGCCTCTTCTTCCACGAGGTGGTGACGATGTCGTTCTCTTTGAGGTAGATCCTTCGTTGAAGGTGAGGGCTACGCTCAAGAGCGCTGGTGGTGTCAACAGCGAGGCCGTGAAAGAGAAGGATGAGGCTGGGTGGTACGTGTACCACCTCGAGCTGGACTACGAGTGCAACGAAGAAGATCCGGTGAAGCGGCTGGTGGTGGTTCAGCTGCGCGAGCAGGCTGGCGACCAGCAAGTAGAGGCTGCGCCCGAGCTCACCTTCATGTTCATAAAGCAGTGTCCTCTCCCGCGACGCACAGGTACGTAGTCTCACCTTCGCTTGAGCCGTGGCCAAGCTTGTCTTGAAGACTCACCAAGAAGGGGCATCACGACGGTTCAGGCGAGGCCGAGGAGTGGCCAGCGGCGGCCTTGTTCACCACGTGGAGAGCTGGCTTGCGAGGCGGCTCACTGTTGATCGCCTGGCCGTTGGACGAAGAGAGGATTATTGAGTACCGCTTCCACCGGCCCACACTGATGGTGCTGGTAGATGAGGCACAGCAGCAGGAAGGCCACGGCCACGCACGAGCGCCAGTTGAGGAGCAAGAGCGCCACCTGAAGCCGCGACCAGCCGAGACAGCGCGTCGAGAGATGCTGCGCAGCTTCTTCAGCATGCCGCTATGGCTCCGCAATTCGCTCATCGTCATTGGGATGTCGACCATCATCATCGCGGCCGTGATGTTGATCGTCGACCTGTTCAAGGCCTTCCTCCGCGGCGGGGATGCAGACGGCGACCTGGAAGATGGAGACGGCGAAGAGGTGGTGCCGCTGTTGGCCCAGGCTGAGCCCTCGGCCGAGCAACAACGACACCAACACCAACTCAGCGAGACGGAGCGGCTGGCGGAGGAGGCAGTCAAGCCTAACCCCGAGGCGCTGGTCACGTGCTCCCTGGAGGCTCCCAAGTCCGCCGAAGAACTACAGCCTACCGAAGAGAGTTGAGGAACTGAACATAAAACCTAGTGGCCAAGCTTGGTGGCTGCTTGAAGAAGCTGATGAAAGAGTTGTCACTCTGGAAGTGGGTGAGGTGGAGTTCGATGCCGGGCTGGGGCTACGCCACGGATTCAAAGTGGAGCGCGTGACCCGAAGACAAAACTGGTTTTGGCTCTCCCAAAGTTCGCCCTCTTTTCCATCTCTTGGGCAGCCCTGGCGCCAGAACATGGTTTGCAACGCTCATAGGCCCTCTATCGACCCACCAGCGGACCCTTACAGTTGGTGGATGGTGCTGTTGCAGCGGCCACGAAAGAACGCTGCAACAGCGGGAAGCTTCGAGGTGTGATGGTAGCACGACTCACACCACATTCTCAGGTCGTAAAAGTGGAAAAGAGGCGGAAAGCTGCGCTGCTGTGCTGATGTTGAGGGGATGAGCACACGGGTGAGTGCGAACCCGAGGTGGACATCCCACGTCACCACTCAGAGGCCAGTTCATGCCACTGATTTCCTTGACTTGACCATCTGGCCGGCCAATCGCCGTGCCGGCCTGTCCCATGTGCTGGCGAACGCTCCCAGGGTTTGCACGCCCGTGATGAGGAGGTGAGAGGTGAGAGGGTTCGAGTGCCAGGGGTGGTCGAACCAGTCCATTCCCCCAAACGGCCGAATCATTAGTTGGGAGCGCAAGCCGCCGAAAACCCACGCCCCAGCGGCCTCCACGATCAGGAAACAACCACTCACGCGGAACCTGCCCGCAGGCGATTGGACGTGAGCGTAACTGGCAGGCCTGTCGCCCGTCACGCCGGTTGAGGGTGGCGTTGTGATTTTTTGAATCGACCACCCGCGAGGCCTCAACACGAAGTGGCTTAAGTAGCCTCATCCACTCGCCTGGCTGAAGACAGACAGTTGGCTGGCCGGCCCAGGATAGAGTAACGCGTTCTCCTCCCGTGTTTCCTCCCGCGCACACGCGCGCAGCACCGTCATCATCAGACCCAGCGAGCAGCAGTACTGTTGTACGCGGACCGCCTGGCGCCACCGCTCATACGAAAGCAGTTCCTTCCTCGCGTCAGGAACAGTACAAGACCAGAGCAACACGAGTCTGCTTCGTCCTGGTGCCTGGCTCGAGCAGGGACCTGCAACTCACCACTTCTGCCACCACCCAAGGGCCATCAACTCATCAACTCAGACGGTTCGATCGTCTTCTTCGGTTCGAGAACAGGCCAAGGATGGAGATGCTCTACTCGCCTTCGTCGCCATCGTCGGCGGCGTCGAGCGACTCGATCCTATCCCTGAACGACCCCGGTGCCAGCAGCGAAGGCGACGCCTGCGCGAACATCTCTTCATCGTCGACCCTGGTGGGCGTCCATGAGGACGAAGTGGTCGGAGAAGATGGCGGGTCCAACAACGACGAGCCCAGCAAGGACTCGATCCTCACCTTGCTCGGCATGCGCTTCCTGCCAACCACGCCCAACGCCCACCACATCCCCTCGTCCCTGGCCTCGCCCATCACACCCATGGTCGGCCAGTCCTCGACCTTCGCTGGCGCCTCGCCCTCCACCAACTCCCTGTCGTCCTCGTTCCTTGCGCCGTCTCCCCTGACCCCGGCCTCGTCGTCGCTGGGCCTGCCCACCTCCTTCGCCAACCCGGCCATGTCGGGCATGTCGGGCAGCTCCTCGACCGGCGCCTTCCCCTACTACTCCACCTCGCTCCTGTCGCCGTCGTCCTCTTCCCCACCCGCCGTCTACACTCCGCCTTCGCCCACCATGCCCTCCGCCTCTGGCTACCACCATCAACAACACCAACACCACCACCAGTACCAGCACCTGCAGTACCAGCCCTCGTCGGCCTCGTCGTACCCGCTCACGTCGCAGCTGCTCTACCCGCAGCAGCCGCAGCAACAGTACCAGCAACCGCAGCAGTACCAGATCGTGCCGCAGCAGTCCTACCAGCAACAGCAGCAGCAGTACCAACCGCAGCAGCACGGGTCGTCCGGCTCGTTCGGGTTCATGCCGTCGCAGCAGCTGTACATCCAGGCCCATCTCAACTCTGACGCGGACAGCGACCACCACTCGTTCGTCGAGCCGCTGGGCGTGGGCCACAAGCGCAAGGCCGACCTGGCGCTGACCGAATCGACCCACCACCATCAGCACCAGCCCTACCAGCACCAGCTCCACCACTCGGGCGAGCTGACGGTGGCTCCGCACAGGAGAGACCACGACGGCTACGGCGGCCACCACCATCATCACGGTCAACAGTACCAGCACCAGCACAACGGCGGCCACCATCACCATCACCACCATCACCAGCAGCAACAGCCTCATCACCACCAACAGCAGCTGGTCGTGGCCGCCAAGGCCAAGAAGCGACGGGTGCGGAAGACCTGGACGGAGCGGTTCCAGCAGCTCAAGGAGTTCAAGCAGCGGTTCGGCCACTGCAAGGTGCCCAAGGGCTGGAGCGAAGATCCCAAGCTGGCTCGCTGGGTATGTGTACCCAAGTTTTCGATCGAAATTTTAGGTCCGATCTAACTCCGAATTCAGGTGTGCAACATGCGGCAGAGCAAGAGGATGGGCAAGATGAAGGAGGAGCGGGTGAGGAAGCTGGAGGATCTCGGCTTCCTGTGGCGCTGCGAGCAGACCGGGAAGGTGATCTGGGAAGAGATGATCGAGAAGCTAAAGGCCTTCCAAGCCCGCCACGGCCACTGCAGGTCCGAACCACTTCGTTTTCGCTCTTTCTTTCCTTGGCTGACTCTTGGCTCTTTTGGTAACGAGTAGAGTTCCGGTCGAATGGCCCGAAGATCCACAGCTGTCGGCGTGGGTGGTCTACGTGAGGCAGCGCAACCGGGCCAACAACCTGTCGCAGGAGAAGGTCAAGGAGCTCGATGCAATTCAGTTCGTGTGGACCGACGTCGCCACGGCCACAGCGGCTTCGACAGCTGCCACCACCTCGTCCTCCGGCGGACAGCGGAGGAGCGACTCCAGCGAGGCCGACCCTGGCCGCCCCGAACTGTTGTACTGAGCCCCCCGACAGGGCCAGGCCAGGTTGACGAGATCGTCGCCCCCTACACGTGTACATACGCAAGCCCGACCGACCACCACCGGAGACACACACTTTTTTGTTTTGAGAGAAGAGGGAGAGGAGCAGATGCTTCAGCATCACCACTCACGCACCGCACCGCACCGCACCACATCTGTACCATTCGCACATTCGCATTCCGCAAGAGCTACAGCAGTACGCAATCGCACACGCTCACCTTGCTCACCTGCGCCACGGGTCGAGGAGAAGAGTTTAGTTTAGTTTCGTGGCCGCCTGTACATGAGCTCTCTCTCTCTTCTCCTTGCTGGCTTGCTTGCTTGCCGCGCCCCTTGGCGATAGCGCGAGAGCAGTGGTAATCAAAAATGTCGCGTCTTCAGGCTCCCGCCTCGATATCGTCCTCCGCGTCTTCTCGTTCGACTTCTTTGTGCTTGCCTTCGCCCTCGACGGCATCGCCTTCGTCGTCCTCGCCGTTCCCTTCTTGGTCGTCCTCCTGCACCTGTCGGCCGTTCGCTGATCTGTGCATGACCGGCGCCTGCAGGTCGGCCCCGAGCCCCGACGACGAGGACGAGGACGAGGACGAACTTGAAGAAAGCGGCGGTGGATGAAGGTGCACTACTTCATCCACCACCGCCGCTGACTGTTGGCTCTCCACCATCTGCATCTCGCTGTGCATGTTTCGCACATTCTCCAGATTACGCTCGGCCTCCTTCATCAGTTGGCTGTAGTGCGTGTTGTGTGCGTGTTTTGCGTGTGTGCGTGTGTGCGTGT
>CDFN01056301.1:0-10371 GCA_000826445.1 Acanthamoeba quina | reverse complement strand
CTATTTATTTATATTTATGTATTTATGTATTTATGTATTTATTCATTATTTGCTTTTCAAGCTGATGATGAATGTTGGATGATTGTAATAACATCTCGCCGCAGCCCATACAGCGGATCCCCAGATATGTGCTCTTGTTGGCCGACCTCATGCGAAAGACGGCCAAAGGCGACAAAACTTATCGGCAGCTTAGGTACACCGCACCATACTTTCTCTGCATTCCTTGGTGAGTCGCGGTGCCACCTCCGCTGACCGTCGCTCTGGTCTCGTCTCGCGGCGTTTGCAGCAAAGCGGTGCAGAAGATGAGGGACATGACGTCCTACTTCAACGAGCAGAAGCGAGACGCCGAGAATGCCGACTACGTTGACCGCCTCTATGCTCGCTTCCTGTTCCCGTCGACGTCGTCGTCGGCCGGGTCGGCCAAGAAGGGCTCGCCCTTCCGCCCGGTGAAGGAGGGCGAGAAGAACCCGCTCCTCGCCGACTCCAAGAAGCGACGCCGGTTCATCCGCGAGGGCGACGCCGTGCTGATCAAGCGGGAGAAGAACATGGGCGGCAACGTCATCATGAAGAAGCCCTCTACCAACAAGCGCGGCCGAGGTAACTATCACACTTACCACCGCACACGACAAACACGACACACGCTAACAACATGCCACACACCACACACGCACGTACAGAGCGTCGCGTGGTGCTGTTCAATGACCTCCTCGTGCTGTGCTCGCCGATTCAACCCAACTTGCCGCCCTCGCCATCGTCTCCCTCGACCGCGACCTCGTCCGGCGTGCCGGTCACCACCGAGTCCCGAACGCGATCCTTCCGGCACTCCATCAACCTGTCCGAGTGGAGCAACTTCCTGCCGCGGCGCGAGAGCCGCGAGTCCGCCGACGCGACGCCGCCCTTCCTGTCTCCGCGCGCACGCGGCAGCGTTCTGAGCATGCGCAACAGCGCCGGGAGTCGCGGCCAATCCGGTGAACACCAAGCCGGCGGCGAGGCGGCCGCCGCTGGTGCGGACGGGCCGGGGTCGGGCCGGCGCCACCGTAAGACCATCACCGAAGGCGGACCGCCGCCGAAGTTGTCGCCGGGCGGTGGCGCGTCGCCGCTCAACGGTCCGACTCTCAAGGTGAAGGAAGTCGAAGAGCTGTGGAAGATCCAAGCCGTCGTCGGACTTCCGGAATCTTGTACCCCTTCCCCTGCTTTCGTTGTCGCCTTCGCTTTCGTTCTCCACCTGACTTTCGCTTTCGTTCTTTTTTCTTTCGTTCAATGTGCTTGGCTCCGTGCGCAGATGGTGAGAACGTGTTTCAGATCAAGAGCTTCAAGTACACGTACCTCATGGCGGCCCGCACGCCCAAGGAGAAGGAGGAATGGATGCAGGTCATCCACTCCACCAGGGAGCGACTCTACCGAGGTACTCCCACCACTCCCACCACCCAACCCGTCCCGCCATAATAGCAGTTGGCCACAACACTCACGGGTCTTTGTCTTCTCCTTCTTCAGGCTCGTAATCCGTGACGCATCCTCGCAGCTAATTGTACACACTATCCACCCCACATTCTTCGTCGCCTCGACAGCTTGCCCTCGGGTTCGAACCCGCGAAAGGCCAGCACCCGAAACAAAGATCATAACTTTTAGGCGAATTTTCAGCTTAGTTTCTCCACTACAGCCAACGCCACGGATCCAGGCGAAGTTCCCTGGCGCTTCCCGTCCCTCTGCTCCTGGTAGTGCACCACCATGCCACGCCTCTTGGACCACCTGCAGTCTCCCCTTGGGGAGGGGGGTGAGCGTGGCTATCTTAGAGACCTGACTCTTTCACCTCCAACAGCACCTTCACTCACCTTCATTTCACACCACAGTCCCTCCACCCAGTTCCTCCCCAGTTTCATTTCATTCATTTCTGTACATATCTCAGCAACGTCATGGAGCTTGAACTTCAGCTACCTCCCTTGGTGTCGCCCACGTCCTCCCCCAGCCTTCCTCCTGCATGCACCTCTTCATCTTCTTCAACTTGTCGCGAGTCGCTACTCGCCCTGCCCTCGTCATGGCACACATTCGCACCTGCTGCATGCGATGGTGGTGCTCCTCCTCGTCTCCAGCTCGTCCCTTCACCCCTCTCCTCCTTCCGCTCGCCTTCCGCTTCTTCCTCGACGCACACCAGATCTCCATTCTCACCTTCCGCATCAAACGACGACCTCTCCACGCCCTCATCTCCTTCGACATCATCAACGAGAGCACCACCACTGAGTTCTTCAACCCTGTCCTCTTCATCATCGGCTTCATCATCATCATCATCATCGCCCCAACTGCCTCACCTGGCGAACGAGCTGTGGTGGGAGGTCATCGGGCGGCTGCCGCTCCTGTCCGACCGCATGCGCCTGGCCCAGGTGTGCCACCGCTTCCACTCCCTCGTCTGCTCCCGCCTCCGCTTCCTCGACCTCTCCTCCTCCTCGGGCGCGCACCACCATCACCACCACGACCACTACGACTCGGCCGCCCAGCAACAGCCATCGAGCAAGAGGGCCAAGCTCGCTCAGCCGGCCGATGGCCTAGACCGCTTCCTACAGCACCTCGGCCGCAACTGCCACAACCTGCGCGGTACCCACCCTTACGGTCATTGTGTCGCAGTGGTGGCGAGGCTGACCCTTTTGCTTCGTTGTCTGAGTGCAGGCTTGGTGCTGCCGCCGAAGTTGACGTCGGGCGTCCACCTCGAGCGGGTGGCGGGCATGAAGGGCCTCACCTCGCTCTCCCTCTACGGGTGCTCGGCCGTGAGCGACGACCACCTCGCGACACTCGCCCGTTCCCCGTCCCTGGCCGCCAGCCTTCGGCTCCTCCTCCTGTGCGGCACCAACATCACCGACGCCGGGCTCAAGGCACCAACCACCCACCACCCAGCTTCGCTACCACCCTCGCCACCCTCGACTAACATGACTGTTGGGTTTGCTGGGCGCGCCTTCAGCACCTGGCGGCGTTCGCCGGCCTCGAGCGTCTGCACGCCTGCGGGACCTACACCACCCTGGAGGGACTGGCGTGCCTGCCCTCGCCTGTGCGCGAGACCGGTACGTGGTGCCACCCTGGCCGCCAGTTTCTTAGTGGGCCATAGCCGCTGATGTCGTGCGCAGCGGTGGTGCACCAGGAGCTGAGCCTGTTCATCTTTCCGGGCATGACGGAAGCCCTGAGCATGCAGCGGAAGGGCATCTCCTACAGTCCCTTCAGCCTCTTCTCCACGTCGCTCATTCCCTCGATCCACAAGAACGTGCGAAGGCTGCAGGAAACCATCGGTATGTCCAGACACCCCCTCTCTGTTGCGCTTCTTTGGTGCCTCGGCCACAACATGCTACGACATAGACTGACGCCCGGCACGGCCGCTGTTCAGCGTGGCTCGAGAAGCGCCAGATGGTGCTGGACCGGCGCATCCGAGACAAGAGCCACTACGCCAAGCACTACATCCGACTCAACGTACACATCTCTCCCGTGTCGGGCCTTCAAATGGAATGGTTCGGAGAAAGGGGAGTGACGGGTGTGATGCGCAGGAGCGGGAGAAGGCGATGGCGGCCCTGCGCAGGAAGAAGATGTACATGCTGCAGCGGGACCGCATCGACACCGCCGGGCGCCAGCTGGCCGACTCGCTGCTGGCGTTCCAGATCGGGCACGACCTCGGCCTCATCCTGGCCCCCGATACCCACGAGTCCAAGCAAAGAGCCAGCGAGGGCCTCCAACGCGTCGAGCGACTGTACGCGTGCCAAAGCATTCCTGCCGGGGATGGTGAGCCACTCACCCATCTTCTTCGTGCAGGCAACGGCAGATAGCTTCCCAAGCGGAGCGCTCGCTGAGTGATGATGATGGGGGAGGAGACGACCATGAAGGCGCTGATAGCAGCGACGAGGTCGATCGAGAATGGGAGACGGAGCGCGAGCGCCTGCTGCGTGAGTACCAGAGACTGGAACTCGAGGTCGCAGCCGAGCGCCACGTTCTTCTGCTCGACTCCAGCCCCACGACCTTCACCCCGCTGACGCCACAACTGCACAGATAAATAAATATTCCTCTTTTTACATTCGACTCTCTTTGTACAGTCCTCTTCCTACGCCCCTGATCACGAGCACTTGGCTGGCTTGGTACGCACGAGCTCGTAGAGGGCGTCGTCCACTGTGTCGTCGCTGACACCGCCATTATCGTTGCGGTCGACCTCATCATCACCTTCGTCCTGGTCGTCGTCATCATCCTCATCGCTGTCGAAGTCGCTGTCGTCTTCCTCCAGGGCCGCCCACGGCCGGTACACGCTGACGCATTGGAGCTGTTCGCCGGTGAGCCACGGGTGGTCGAGGGCTTCGGCCAGCGTGATCCGCTTCGCGGGGTCGGGTGCCACCATGGACCTGATCAGGTGCACGGCCTCGAGCGACAGCCCTGTCGGCAGGTCGCACTCTCCGCGCAGGGTCTTGGCCAGCGTCTCCTGCTCGGTGGCACCCTGGAACGGCGAGGATCGGGCCGTAACCATGGCAATCAACACTGAATTTCACAGTGCAACAGGCTGATTAGCTGATCCTTATTTGTATCATAACTCCATAAAAGGATATATTGCAGGGAAGCAGCGGTTACCTGAGCCACAGGAGAATACGTCGGCAGCAGCTGCGTCATAGGTTGGTCGGTCGCCCCACACTTCGGGCGCAGCGTAGCCCAGCGTGCCCACTCGCCCGCTGGCTTTCTTTTGCGGAGAGTGCCTCACCGCCAGTCCAAAATCTGGAGGGTTGCAAAGCTCTGAGTGTTGGTTGCAATGTAGATAGGGACAACTTCGACATACCTGCCAGCATGAAGTGTCCCAGGTTGTCCAGCAGGATATTCTCCGGCTTGATGTCCCTGTGGGCCACACCCGTGGAGTGGAGGTGTGCCACTGCCGCCAGCAGCTGCCTGAAGCGCCTTCGTGCCGAGCGCTCCGTCATGGGGCCGCCGAGCAGCAGGCGAGAGCGCAGGTCGCCGCCTCGTGCGAACTTGAGGAAGAGGTAGAAGTGCTCTGAAGTCTCCCAGGTGCCGAGGCAGCGGGCCAGGTTGGGGTGGTCGAGCCGCGCCATGACGTTGGCCTCGTTGCGAACCCGGTGGAGGTTGAGCGTGGCCTTGGCAGAGGTGCCCTTGCGCACCACCTTGACCGCCACACGCTTCCCCGAGGCAGTGAGCGAGCCGCAGAAGAGCGAGCCGCAGCTGCCCTCGCCCAGCTTTCGTGTGAGCATTACCGGTGCCGTCTCTGTGGCCATCATCGCTGTTGAC
Organism: Acanthamoeba quina; assembly: GCA_000826445.1. Lineage (NCBI taxonomy): Eukaryota > Discosea > Longamoebia > Acanthamoebidae > Acanthamoeba > Acanthamoeba quina. The sequence continues at coordinate 5,121 of CDFN01056301.1, read as the reverse complement.
GTGTACATGTGTTGTGGGAGGTAGTGGTTAAGGTGGTGAGCGGTGTTGCTGTTGTTGTTGTTGTTGTTGAATTGCTGATGTTTCGAGTGTCCCCTTTATACTGTAGCAAACAGGAGTTGGCGGTTACCTGGGGCGGACGGGTTGCGTTTTACGGCGTGCCGAGGAGATCAAGAGGAGTCTGACTTGAGAGCATCATCGCGATGATCGACGTGGGATGACGTGGAAACCGGACCCACGCATACCCTGGCAACGCTTAGGTTGTTACCATTCGGCCATATTAGTCCTGGTTCAGGTGTAACAACCCGGTTACCTATGAACCGCCATGACAAAAAAGGTGAGCGGATTGCACGCTTGCAAGCCTTTTCTCGCTCTTTATAGGCCATAAAGAGCGAGAAAACAGGGAAAAAGGCGCGCTTGCGAATGGAGTGTCGGGTGGCGCAAGAGGTCCCCGAGTGGTGCGTGTATACGTGTGTGCGCCTCAGACTTGACCAGAGTGAGCCACGTCAAAGTTAGTTGGCACGAGAAAGGAGAGGCGTTGAGCTGGCTTGTGGCAATGCGATTATTTTTCTTGTGTTGTACTGTAGTAAACAACAAGCAAGCATGCGCCAAAGAGCGGGGTGGTGACTCAAAGGGGTCGTAGCGGCCTTCTCGTTGCGGACGGGGGCCAGGTGCTGGGTTTGGTTGTGGTGGGGTGCCGGTGGAGAAGGAGCTCGCTCACGGAGGCGGAAGCGGAGGAGTGTATCGGGTCGGCCGACTCACTTCGCTGACTGCTGGTGACTGACGGCTGGTGGGTGGCGAGACTCCCTCTCGGTCGGCCGAGCCGAACGGGACCTGCCTGCGGGGGACGGCTGGTCGTCCGGCGCTGCGGAGCGACTCGGGCGGAGGCCGAGGCTCGGCTAGCGAGAAGTTGAATGGGTGGTGGTCATCGTCGTTACGCTGCTGCCGGCTGGGGTGTGGGTCATCGGCTGGCCGAGACGGGGATCGGGACCGACGTGGAGTTGAACTCGCGCATAAGCCTCTTCTTGGTGGCGGCGAAGAACGAGAGCGGGCCGTTGGACGAGGACGACGGGCTGGGCGAGGCGCCGACGGTGGCGGACTTGCTGTTGGGCGAGGAGGAGCTGGCGGTCTTGGGCCGCATCTTCATCCAAGGGTGCTGGCAGAGCTGGGTCATGGTGATGCGGGTCTTGGGGTTGGGGTCGAGCAGGCGCGTGAGCAGGTCGACGGCCGACGGCGAGACGGAAATGGGCACGTCCGACTTGAAGTCGCCCAGCTGCACCTTCTTGAACGACTCCTCCTCGCTGTCGGCCTTGAAGGGGATCGTGGCGCTGATCATGGCCAACAGCACGGTGCCCAGGGAGAAGAGGTCGACCTCGGGTCCGCAGTAGCCGTGGCCCAGGAGCAGCTCGGGCGCCGCGTAGGGGAAGGTGCCCACCGACTCGGTCTGGTGCACGTCGGGCGACCAGGCCGTGGCGAAGCCGAAGTCACCAAGCAGCACGTTGCCCGACTCATCGAGGAACACGTTTTCAGGCTGAAGAAAAAAAAAGAAAAGAAAAAAGAAACGTCAGAGAAAAGAAGAACGTAGAGCAAGAAGGTAGTAGGTGGAGCGGAGCACGGTACCTTGATGTCGCGGTGGATGTAGCCCTTGTTGTGCAGGTAGCTTACAGCGAGCACCAGCTGCTGGAAGACGCGACGCGCCTCGCGCTCGGAGAAGGCACCGTGCTTGTTGATGCGGTCGAGGAGGTCGCCGCCCTTGGCAAACTGGAGCAGGAGGAAGACGTGGTCGGGGTTCTCGACGATGCCGTAGCACTTGCAGATGTGCTTGTGGACGAGCTCGGTCATGATGGCCGCCTCGGAGCGGGCGCGCTCGGTGGTCCGGCGGCCCTTGGTCGAGTCCACCTTGCGGACCACCTTGACGGCGAGCTTCTTCTTGGCCTTGACACACGAGCCGTAGTACACGGCGCCGGTCGAACCCTCGCCAATCTTCTTAATCATCTGAACGTGGTCGCCCATCTTGAAGTGTGGTGTGAAACGAGAAAAGAATGAAGTGGAAGTGCGTGAGAAGGGGCCGATGGCTGGTTGTTGGTATGTTGAACTCGACCAGCACACCGACCCTTTTTATCGTGGGCCCCGAGGTCGGCTCCCGAGACGCAGATGGGGTCGCTATCTCGTCTTCCACCCTCCGGCCCGCCTCGCTGCCGGCCTCCAATCACGGGCCATCGTCGCACCGGTGAAATGTCCGGGGGCGCGGTCAGGGTGTGTTCTTTCTGTGGATTTGGCGTTGGTGCGGGCCGATGCGAATGACGCGCCACGAGGGCAAAGTGCGTCACACGATGATGGCTGACGGCATCACGGGTCGGGGCGCCGGGAGGGCGAGACTGGACCGGCTTTTCGCTTGGATCGCAAAGCAACGCCACTCCATGTTCGTTCGATGCCACCACCTGTCCAAGACGAAGAAAGACCAAGGGAACACGGCAGCAACTTCGCACCACACCGGCAAGAAGATACAGGTGAGATTATTGACAGCAAGAAATAAAAAAGAAAATGCATTTTCTTGAATCTGAGACCGAGGGTGGAAGAGACGGGAGAACTCGAAAGCACCTCCTACAGTTGAACGAGAGATCGGCAAGGATCAAAGATGCCATTCAAACGGAGACCGCAGGAACAAAGGAATGTTCTTGGTTTAGCAAGCGCTCGATCCGAGGATCTTGCGAGGATCAGACCGAGGAAACGGAGAACGGGATCACCCGCCTGGGGGATCAGATGTTGCGAACTACCACCACACAAAGCGCTCGAGAAAGCCAGCACAGTTCTACAGGTTGAACGTGTGAAACAGTGAGTGGCTTCACTTGCCGTGGTTGCGCCTGGCTGGAGAATGGGAAGACTCGTGCGAACTGTCATCGGTGGTGGACCATGGATCTGAGAGCGCGAAAGAGGCAACTGTTGTTGGCGGTGGGCACCAGAGACAGAGTGAAACCGACCATCTTGCACTTCCTGTTGAGCCTTATCCTCGCTTGGGGGCCTCCACCACCTTTCCCTCGTCGTCGACGTAGATGCGGACGCGCGACTGCACGCGCACCATGGCCAGGTCCTTGGGCACCACGCCGCCGGGAGCCGGCACGAGCTGCGCCTTGACGCCCTCCTCCGCCTCCACCAGCGCCATCGCCTCCTCTCCGCTCATTCCCACCACCTCGGGCCAGCTGTTCTTGCTCATCTTCTTCTTGCTCGCTTGGGTGACGTGGTGTACCAATCGACCGCGGCCTTTGGCCCCAAACCCAAACCGCTTCAACCGGTGGCCGGATTTTACCACCGACCGTGCGCCACATTAAGGTGGGGGGGGGGCAGAACACGGAGGAAGAAGAAGGAAAGGCTATGTTCATCAAGAAGAACAACAAAACAAGGAGCTGAAGAAGAGGTGGGCAAGGGAGACCATCCATTTGTGTAAGAGGTCAACGCTCCTTCTTGGTTTTGATGAGAGGCTGGCGATCGACCGCCGCCTCACTGGTAGAAGAGGAACTCGTTGCCGCCGCCTCTGGCCACCGACTTGTAGCCCTTCTCGAAGTCCTTGGGCAGGATCACGTAGCGGTTCTTGCGCACGGCCTGCATGCCCGCCTCCTGGCAGATGGCGTTGATCTCGGCACCCGAGAGCTTGTCGGGCCTGCGTTGTGTTGTGTGTGTTGTGGTGAGCCACACGCAGACCCGAAGAAAGAGGTGACGATGAAGCGAAGGTACCTGGAGACGTAGTCCTCGAGATCGACCTCTTCGCTGAGGTTCATCTTGCCGGTGAGGACGGAGAAGATGAGGCGCTTTTGCCGCCTGTCGGGCGAAGGGAACTCGATCTTCCTGTCGAGACGACCGGGGCGCAGAAGCGCGGGGTCGAGCGTGTCGGCGCGGTTGGTGGCCATGATCACCTTGACGTTGACGCTCTGGTCGAAGCCGTCCATCTGATTGAGCAGCTCCAGCAGGATACGCTGGACCTCGCGATCGGCACCGGTCTGGGCGTCGAAACGCTTGGTGGCGATGGCGTCCACCTCGTCCACGAAGATGATCGCCGGCGCGTTCTCCTTGGCGAGACGGAACACGTCCCTGTGTGCGGGCGAGAAGTGGACACTCAGCAAAGCTTCATGAAGAAGGAGAAGAGAAGAAGAGGAGAGGAGTGCGCTGCAGGTGGAGGTGAGGGTAGTTGTGACGGTGAATGAGTACCTGACCATGCGTGGGCCTTCACCCAAATACTTCTGTACAAACTCGGAGCCGACCACGGCAATGAAGGAGGCGGATGTGTGGTGCGCCACGGCCTTGGCCAACATGGTCTTACCCGTACCTGCAACGGGCACGAGCGGCACGCAGAAGTGAGAAGAGGGGAGAGGCTGAAGCAGATGCGACACAGTGGACACAGCGAGAAGAGACTGGGAGCGAAACGGAGACAGTGCAACCAAGAGAGAAGCAGGGAGAGGGGTCCGGTACCAGGCGAGCCGTAGAGAAGCACGCCACGAGGCGGGTCGATGCCGATCTGTCGGTAGAGGTCAAAGTGTGTGAGGGGCAGCTCGACGGCCTCCCGAATCTCCTGCTTCTGTATGTCGAGACCGCCAATCATCTGGTAGGTCACGTTGGGCTTCTCGCCAGCGCCCATGAGCTGGATGGACGAGTCGGCCTCGGGTGGGAGGATGTCGACGAGCGCATTCGAGTGTCGGTGCAGAGCCACCGAGGCGGCGGGCTTGAGCTCCTCGCGGTTGATCGTGGACAGGATGCGCACGTAGTAGTTGGAGCCAGTGGTGGAACCGATGATGCCCGTGTTCTGGTCGATCATCTCCAGGAACTGGCCGATGACGAGCGGCACCGACTGGATGCGCTTGACCTCCTCCTGGGCGCGCAGCAGCTCGCGCTTGAGATTCTTGTGCTCATCCTTGACGTACTCCTCCTGGATCTCGAGGAATCGCAGCTGCTTCTCATAGTCCTTGAGTGTGAGGTAGAGATCGTCTTCTCGCTCTTCCTTGGTTTCGATGTCCATCGCACTGTGAGGCGAATCGATAACCATCGTCTGCGCGCGCGGTTGCAGGATTCACGATTAGCCATCATCGTTGCTGACGTACACTCAAACACGACGCAGAGATCTGCCCATGTCGA
>CDFN01056291.1:0-11357 GCA_000826445.1 Acanthamoeba quina | reverse complement strand
GCCACCGGATTGTTGTACTGCGGGTGGTGTGGCGACATGTTAATAAATAACAATTTGAAAAAAGAACGAAAGCGAAAGCAATAACGAAAGAGCGAAAGCGAACAACACCCGTGCGTCCGAGACCAACAGCCCTATCCACGACGAGTAGCCTAAAAGAAAGAAATGAAAAAGAAAATGAGACTTGTGCGGCATGGAACTAGCAGGAGACGGGTGGTAGGTCAGACCTGGGTCCATGGCCGAGTAACTGCCGATGGCCGGCGTGTCCAGTCTCACGAACGAGATCAGCATCTGACCCCGCCAGTGCTGCTGTCAGCAGACAGTCCCGAGCGTCGACTGACAAGAAAAAAGGGAAAAGGGGACGGTACGAAGCCGATGGCGGTGACGAGTCGGATGACGACGCTGATGAGGCCGCCGAGGGCGCTCAGGAACGTGTTGACATAGTCAGCGACGGCGAACCAGCGCCGATGGCGGATCGCCCCGCGAGGCGCCAGCAGGATGCGCCCGACCACGCTGCACCCGATGAGTTAGTCAGCCTGTCCGTCTGCGCTCTTTCGCTGCACTCATCACACGTAAGTGCAGACGCGTACATGAAGCGGAAGAGGAACAGGCAGATGGAGATGATGAACGATGCCGTCAGGAACTTCTTCAGCAACCAGCTCTCCACCAAGTTCTCCCAGATGAGTTTCCTGTGTGCGTGTGCGGTGATGAGTGAGTGTGTGCGTGCGGTTGACATCACACCAAGCCCCAGCGTGTGCCGGGGAGTGTGAAATGGAAGAAGGTGCGGCGGTGTGCGCACCTGAACACGTCATTGTTGCAGAGGAAGAGGGCGAGCCACAGCAAAACGAATACCGCCAGGAATCCTGCGGCGGTGTGGCTGATTTGGTTCGATGACGATCGCTGGGTCAGTGGTCAAGTTGTGTGGTGGAGATGGAGTTGTGGTACTTCATCAGGGTGCCGATGAAGGACGTTGCGCCCGGGATTCCGTATTGATTCCGGTCCTCCGGGTAGATGCCTTGCCTCATTCGCATGATCTGGGGCATCGAAAGAAATTCAATGACACGACACGACACGCACGGCACAACACGCACGCACGACACACAACACGCGCGGACACGACACGCACGACACGGTTGACTGTGTACCTGGCGGCGGTAGCTGCGGCAATAGTGGACGAGGATGAACAAACAGAGTGCGAGGGAGATCAGGGCGGCGGAGAGGCCCGTGGCGAAGATCTGGTCGCGCAGGCGGCTGACGACGTTGTTGTCGATGTTGACGCTGACCCGCACCAGCAGGGAGACGACCGCGGCCCACAGGTCGGAGAAGACTTCCGAGTTGCCGGACATCAGGCCACCGCCCTTCTGCAGGGCAATCACCTGATCCGCCCGCCGCCAGCACGTCACCAACCAACCCAACCAACCGCGAAAACCGCACACACGCACACGCACACGCACGGAACGACGGCGGTACCTCGAGGGAGATGAGGCGATTGTAGCTGTGGACCAGGAGGTAGATGACGTAGTAGATCAGCACCGTGGCGCCCACGAAGACGTAGAACAGGATCATCAGGCCCAGCGAAATGCCGATCACGAACCTGCGCATAAATAATAATATTAATATTATCATTTGTTTTAATTATTATCAGAATTATCAGAATTATGAATATCAGCAAAGAATGAAGGGAATGTGAGGGAACGGACCGCTGGGGGTAGAAGAAGGAGTCCCAACCCTCGAGGGGAGCGTGCCAGTTGCTGTAGTCCCTGGGGAGGTTCCTGGTCATGGCCCACAGCCGCCCCTTCCAGCTGAGCGAACGCAGGAAGGCTTCGCGCTGGCGAACCACCGCTTCCTTCTCCACCACCGAGACGGGGATGCCGAGAGCGCGAGGGCTCTGGAACAACTTGCGCGTGTGCCGGTGAAACATGTCCTTCCGCGCCCTGCGCGAGTCATGAGACGGCGATGAGGAAATCGCACACGCACGCACACACCGCACACGCACACGTGAGTGGTCTTACCTGTAGTGAAAGAAACTGGTCTTCTTCAGCATGAACAGCACGAAGACGGCGGTATATGGGATGATGGGCAGCAGGAGCACGACGAAGAAGAAGATGCGGAGCGTCTGCAGATACGGGTCCAATTGACCCACTTGATAGCCCTGCACGAACAAGAAGCTTGTCGGTGGTGCGCCGTGTGCGATGCGTGTGCGTGTGCGTATGTGCGTGTGTGTGTGTGTGTTGCGTTTGCGTACGTTGATGATTATGCCAAGCGCCGCGGCGATCATGGCGAGGAGCAGCAAGAGACCGAGTAGCAGGAACCCGAAGGAGGCGTGCTTTTGCCGCACCCAACCGCTGTTTGCAAAGAAGAACGGCAGCACGATCACCTGATGGCATCGGTTATTGGGGAAGGGGAGGGGGTTAGGGTGCTGTGGACGAGGACTGCAATGTGAGGGGGTACCATGCTGATGTAGACAAAGTAGCTGAGGTACTTCAGGTTGGACTGATCGGGTTCTAGTTCGTTGTAGACGCTGAAGCTCTGCGACAGCGAGTCGATTCCCTCGCATACAAACACCAACTGGTAGTCTTGGCTTGTACCATCCTGCATTGAGAAAATAGAAATTAGGCTGTGTGCGGTGGTGCGTGTGCGTGTGTACCGGTGATGCGAGTTGCCATGTGCGTGTGCGTGTGCGTGTGTACAATGAATCGAAGGTCGGTGAACTGGTAGTAGCCGTTGTCGTCGGTGAGGTGTGACTGATTGTACAGCAGCGCGGCGTCAGGCGGGGCCGTGAGCACCTGCACGGTACGGCCGGGGAGGCCCTTTCCAGTGTCATCCACCACCCTGCGATTCGAGGTTTGAATTAACATTGAATGCAAGTGCTCCAATCGCCTATGGCCGAGGGCAGGTACGCACCTGAGCCGCGGCTGGCGCAGCGAGTCGATCGCCCGGTTGCGGTTCTCGCTGATGAGCGCTTGGCCCTCAGGCTGAGTGACCACGTCCACGCGCTCCACGATGTTGAGGACCTGTTGTTGGGCCTGAGACGAGGACTCACACGCAGGGAGAGACATGTAGGGGAAGCGCAGTACGCGGAAAGTGGCGGTGCTGTCGCTCACGACTGCGGACCCGCCGACCGACCGGAAGCGCAGGGAGTAGTTGCCGGGGATGCCCGTGGCCAGGATCAGATGGAACCGAGCGATGCCGTTGTTGTCGGTCACGTTGGAGATCTGTTGACAGGTGGGCGGGGGCGTTAGCCAGCAAGTCGGGAAGGCTAAGCACTCAGAACGGGCACAATGGACCCACCGTGGTTTCGTCGAGTCTGGCGTGGCTGTTTTCGGGTGTCTTGTCGAGAAATGCCTCCACCATGTGCGCTGCAGAAGCGTGGACGACACACACACACACACATGTGCACGTGAGCGAAGTTGAGCATGCGAGACGAAGACTGGCGCGCCTCACCTGCCAGCGGGCTGCCCGAGCTGATGGTCACCAGCACCGACATGGAGAACTAGAGGAGGAGGAAGAAGAAGCGACAAGACGCATGGTTAGAGGCTGCAAGTGCATTGGAGGAGTCTATGAATGCGGGTGCGCACCGATTGGCCAACGTAGACAGAGACGGGCGGGCTTTGCTGCACGGTGATCCTGGCGGGCGTGTCGACCACCTCGATGGGATTGATCTGCAGCGGCAGCGTCGCCGCACCGCCCACCACCTTGGCCCTAATTAGATACCACAGTGAGTGGTGGATAGCTGGATGGGTGGAATGCGAGGAATGTGCATAACTGGAGGTAGGTGTAGCTCGAGAGGCCCAGTTGCAGGGTGAGCTGGGCGAAGGTGAGGTTGCCATTGGTCGTCACGGCGACCGTGTTGGCCAGCACGCCCCGCTTCGTGAACAGGCCGTCGATGGAGATCACGCCCACCATCACGTTCAGCAGATCCCTCGCGCCGGGCGTCGGTTCCTCAGCGCTTGCAGCGGTGGTGGTCCCTGCGGCGATGCCGGCAGCTGCGATGGCGCTGAGAGCCATCTGGTGGCGCGGAGAGAGGACGCCGGCGGTGGTGAAGTTGCCGTCAGGTCCGACGGGCGTGCGGATGGCGTAGACCTGAATGATCGGCGGTGCGGCCAGAGGCACACCGACGGAGGTGGTGCTGGAGGGCTGCTGAACGACCACGACCTGCATAGCGTCGACGCTCTTCAGCGCGGCACTCGGGCCGACGGGTCCCACTTGGAACGCTTCGCCCTTGGCAAACGTGAAGCAAAGCGCGTAGGTCCCTGTGCTCGTTACATTGCGAATAAGAAGAGCGAACAACGAAAAACGAAGAGCGAAGAAAGAGAGAAGAGCGAAGAAGAGCGAAGGCAAGTAAAAGAACGAAAAGAAAGAAGTACCGGGAGCGGCGCCAACAAAGCCAAGAGAGGAAAAGTTGGCGTAGCCCAGGGCGTCGGAAGCAGCGGAATAGGGCGAGGCGGCGATTGCAGCTGTGCTGCTGATGCTGCCCACGTAGGCCTTGTCCCCGTTGTTGCACACCTTGCATTCCACCACCACGCCTGACACACCATTGCCTTGGGCGTCCAGAACCTGCGTGTGCAAACACAGACGCTCAGTCTTAACTAGACCGATAGTCCGGCCAGGCCGAAACGTGACCCACCCTGACCACCGGCTGCACGGCAAACGGCTGTCCAAGGCGGGCTACGCCAGTTGAAGGACTAGAGATGGGCTGAGTGGTGATCTGCAATGAGGCGACTGGAGATGGAAGCATATTAGACCGCGTCGCCATAATCACTGGATTCCACTTGGGAGACAGGGCTGGGCAGAGAGAGCACCGTGGTTGGGCACCGTGATGTTGAAGATGGGTCCTGGTTCGCCGGCCACCTTGAGCGCAAAGGTGTAATCGCCCGGATACCCCTTGCCGAGGCTGAGCTGGGCACTGGTGTTGGCAGATTGGCCGAACCGGAACAGTTGCTCGTTGGACCAGTCCGCGAGGTAGTTGGGTTTAGACAGTAGGACGACTTCAGCCGTGAGGCCGCTCTTGGGTTGTCCCTCGCTGTCCACCGCTTCGAACTGTAGAAGACGAGAATGATGTCAGCTTTGAGCTGTGAGCTCTGAGCGATCGAATGTATCGCTGCACCCACCTCGATAGCAAAGTCGACGGCCGTGCTATCGTTGGCTTCTTGGACCGGCACCACGGAGGTCAGGCGCACCGCCGCCACCGGGTTGATGAGCTGCACCCGGATGAGGTCGCCAATGCAGACGCTTTGGTCCTGGAGCCCGATCGCGTACAGCAACACAACCTGCGTGAAGCCTGGTGCGAGACAGAGAGTGTGAGTGGCGTCGTCATTTGAATTATGGTATCGAACGTGATGGGCAGCATGGCAACATACCGGAGCTGATGCTTGCGTTGGTGAGGGTGGCATGGCCGGAGGCGTTCGTGACGGCAAATGTGTTGAATAGTGTCATCTGCCCGCCGACCTGGGCAAGCAGAGCTGTTCGCCGTACGACCAGCGCAGCAAGTGAGTTTTGAGAGCGAGCCGAATGTTGGTTAACAAGAGAAAGAATAAAGCGGCCGGAACGATGCACGCACCGACAATGACGCCGGCGATGGGCTGGCCGGCGTAGTTGACTGCCTGGAAGACCGGACCGGGTTCCAGGAGTTCGCCCACCACCAGCGGGAGCTGCGGAGGCGTGACGAGTCGAAGGAACGAGCACGCCAAGGGGTCCTGCCAATTATGATTCACGCTTTGGGTGAGAAAACATGTGGATCCTGACAACCGATGCAAGCACCGCGCAAACCTGGGAGACGTTGGCGAGGGTGAAGCTGACTGGCAGCCGGCTGGCAACGCCGTCCACGAAGAGGCTGAGCGCCAGCGCTTCGTTGCTGATGCCCTGAAGCAGTACCATCTCATAAAAAGTGGCTATTCCGTTGCCCCTGCGTGCGCGCACGCGATTAGGCAAGCGAGTGAGACAGGACAATCAACACAACACAGCCCAGTGCCTCGGTGAACAGATGCACGTACAGTGATTCGGCCGGAACGCCCACCAGGTTCGCGTTGGACGCGTTGAACTGGTAGTCCGATATGGTTTTTCCCTTCAACGGCAGTCCCTGAGTGGAGGTGGTGAGGAGAAAGAACGAAGCACGAAGAAAAGAACGAAGACGACAAACAGGACTAAGAACAGTAAACAAATGAAAATCAACTGAAGGCTGATCGCACCTCCTTGTCCAAAACGTAAACTGACGGAAGCGAGGTGACGACTTGGCCCACCACAATGTCGATGCCCTCCGTTTCCCAAATGGCGATCACCGTGCGCACTGTAACCCTCCCAGAGTTAGGCGTGATGGTGGACATGCAAGCGAGGCTCGCCAAGAAACTGAGGGAACCAGGCCAACCTGCAGAGGCGACGTCGATTGTGTTGGACTCGTTCGAAGCAAGACCATCGCAGAAGAAGGTGATTCGATAGGATCCAGCAGGTCCCTCTTGGTTGAAGGTCAGGTTGTCGAAGTGTGCCAGACCGTCCTTGCCGGAGGGGCTGGACAGGGCGTGGTAGAGCTTCTTCAGCGGATTGGCGCGCGGTTCGGGCAGGTACGGCGCCTCGCGTGCGCCCGCTAACGGAGGTACGTCAGCGCAATAAATAATTGATATAAAAAATAGACTGAGTGCGAGCGTACCGAAAAGGGAGATCTGGGCCATGACGTACTTGCCCTGGAGCGGCTTACCGCCGGCGTCGTACACGCCGACCACGGCAGAGAAGGGCACCTGCAGAGTACAGAGAATCACGTGAGAACAAACAAGGTACAGCAGACACACGCGCCGGGAGGGCCGGACCTTTTCTTCAACTCTCGACGGAGGCTCGCGCACCACCACGACCTTGCTCACTGGACGCACGAGACGGAAGTGGGTGAGTAGAACTCCCGAGTGCTCAATACGAAGCGGAGCACGGTACGTACCGTTGGTGGTGATCATGGTAGGCTGAGCGAAGGACGGGTAGAGCGGCAGCACGGCACGTTCGCAAATGAGGATCGGGTACTGGTAGGCGTAGTTGGCCGCCTTCCAGCGCATACGCACGTGGGCCATGCCCGACTCGTTCGTCTGGACATCTCCCAAATTCTCGACAATGCCTGGTCACCATGTCAGGACCATTCTACCACGCGACACACGACACACACGACACACACGACACACGCACGACCCATGCTACATACCAAATTTATCAGAACGATAGTCGGGAACGTAGCTGATGCCCAACGACTCGAGATCGCCGGGAGAGAAGCTGGAGGCGACCATAACAAGGCGCCGGCCCTCGGCAGGCGTACCATCCTCCGCAATGGCCTGTCGCGTAGGTTCTAGTATTCAGCCTCGTCCATGGCCAACGCCAGCCCGCTTTCGCAGGAGGAGGGAGTGTTACCTGGACGGTGAATTCGACGATCTCGCCTGCGGCGATCGATGAGGGCACGGCCTGGCCGATCAACTGGACGGCAAGGACTGCGATGAACAACCACAGCAGCGGGGTGAGGCCGACCATTCGATGACGCTCAAGGCTGGGATCATTCGATTGATTGATTAGGTACCGTTGCTCTGCATCGTCACAATGGCGTGGGTGGACACGGACTCGGCGGTGAAGGAGAGGTTGTAGGTCCCGACGAGCCCGGTCGAAATCACAGTGTTGTTGATCAACGCGAATCCGGCCGAGCCGCTCTTGGCCTGATCACCTGCGCGCCCAGCCTGCAATTAACCCCATATCCCTCTTCCTCTCTATTTGCGTGGATCGACCGATCAACGTTGCAGTTGTGGAAATATACCCGTTATGCCCGTGTCGCACACGAAGCGGTACTGCAGGTTGAGCAGCGTCGGTTCCAGCGTGGTACAGTCTTCGAGAACGCGAGAGATCATTGTTGCGTGAGGTTGAGCGAGCCGTTCTTACAATGAACAACACAATATGCCAGGGTTCGGGGGAATGGGGCTCACCTATGTCGAGCCCAAGCATGGGCGCTCTGACGCGACCGATGGTCATCGTCACCGTTGCGCCATGGACACCATTCCCCTTGAAGTTGACCACACGCAACTGCGACACGAGTCGGTACACCAACCCCCACGTTGCTTAGACATTACAAAAACTCGGCCAGACTCTGCCTCGAGTGTTTTGGTGCGTACCAGCGCGCCGGTCTGGAACGGCTTGCCAAACTGTGCGTGCGCCGGCGGTGGCAGCACGATTTGGGCGCTCCATGCATGGTTGTCGCCAAGCAGCTGCAGCGGGTCCCTGAACACTGCATTGACGTGCACACGGCGTGGGAGAAGAGGTGAGTGTGACCGTGCAGACAACGTCCGGGCTGGTGCGAGCGTGTGTGTACCAAAGCCAAGCAGGAGTGTGAGAATGGCCGCGAACAGGACGACGAAGGTGACAGCGGCGAGCGAGCGGAGCCGCACGCCGTCCTCCACCGCGTCAAAGAATATCTGCACCAGCACGTCCAGCCTCGACCTGTTAGAGGAAGAGTGCGCAGGTGCCCCGGCATTCGAGAGAGGAAGAGGTACCGGGACGGTGAAACGACGGAGCGGCTTGGGGGCGGCTCGGCGGATACGTTCGTCCCACGACAGGCCTGCCTCCTACCCCCCCCCACGGGGCAAAAAAGGACGAAAAGAAAATGAAGACGGTGAGCTTCAGCCCTTCAAGTCCCTTTTTTGTGTGTTTGGTTTCTGTCCTTGGCGAGGTACCTGCCACAGTTGGTAGCGCTCCTTCATCTTCTTGGCCTCTCCCTGCGTTTGTGCGCGGAATGATCCCTTTCACCCCCAAAGGAAATTACGAGCTAATATTCGCGCCCAACCACTCAGCACGCTGCAACAACACTTGCCTTGAGCTTGTTGGGTGTTCCCCCCCCCCCCGGCGAACCCCAACGCAAAGGTCCTGCTGAGCTGCGTTCCGCTGCACCACACTCCAAGCAGCACCCAGCTGGGTCCAAGGCCGGACACACGATCCCGCACAAATTGTGCACAAATCGTGACGGTTTGGTGGTTCTCCTGGAAAGGGGCACTCAACACGGAGAACTGCGTAGAAGTACCAGGAAGGGAAAGAGGAGCATGCTGCGTGTGGCGGGAGTCGGCTGCCGCGGGGCGCGTGGGCACTGCTGTCTGACGAACGATCTCCATCTTCATCACCCGAGCAGCACGACAGCTGCTTCTGCGCTCAGCCGCTCATTTGTTCCCCATTCGACTTTGCCTGCGTCCGCCCCCGCAAAGAAGGCCGCGACGCAATCCGCCCCAGTGGCCACCACCACCGCAGGGGCTCTGCCAACCTCCTCATCTTCCACGTCCCCCTCCTCTACGGCAACTGCTTCTCCATCCACCCTACTCGCATCGCACGCCCACTCGCAGCGAGCAATACCCACGCTGAATTCGCTCTTCGTCCTTCGCAATGCGCGGCCCATTGCCGTAAGCGGGGTTGGTCGTGGACCCATGGCCTTTGGAGGTAATTTAATCTCCTCTCATCTCTCTCCTGAACGTAGTCAATTAATTGTCCGTTCCTCGAGCTCACAACACCGGTTCTTCTCAACAGTCGCAGCGCGACGGCGCATGTCTGCCTCGACCGGACCAAACCCCAACGGTAACGTCTTGTTGTCCTCCTCTCTCGCTCCATGTGGTGCTTGAAGCCGAAGCGAAGCCACGCCTGGGTTAGCAGCGTAGTCATCTTCTCTTTCTCTCTCCGTTTGCTCTCTCGGCTGCAGAGCTGCCGCAGTTCCCTCACACGTCGACACCTGCGACGTCGTCGATCTTCAAGAAGCTCTCGCGGCCGCTCTTCATCGGTGGCGTGGGGATCGCCTCGTTCGCCGCCAGCTACGGTACGCCACCGCACCTATCCATAGGTGGTATGCGGCTGAGCACCACCTCCTGAAGTTCTCTATGCAAAACTGACCCCGCTCTCGTCGCGGCTGCGTGCGCACAGGGTACCTCGAATATCAGAAGAAAAAGCGAAAGTATGCCACGTCGGCCTCGCCCATCCTTGGTACGCCGGCGCTTTTAGGCTGACGCTGAATGAACGCGATGGTCTGTGACCGGTACGTAGTACTAAGGCGCTGAGTGCTTTGCACAGATGCGCTCACGCCGTCGGTGTCGCCCGACCTCGTGGAGCAGGTCACGCGGAAGATCAACGCCAACGCGCAGGCCTTCACCGTGGCGCCCGGCAATTGCCACATCACAGAATTTCACACCAACACGATCGCCTGTACGTTCCCCCTCCCCCGCGCTCTGTCGGTGAGCTGCCGCCTGGACTGTTCGTCTCATTCATCGTGCGCCCAATGTGTTCAGCAAACTCGCCCATCGAGGATCGACACAACGAGCTGTTGCACGACCCGCAGATCTACGACGGCAGTCTCTTTGGCATGTATGACGGACACGGAGGCTGGGCCGGTATGCTTCCCCGTTCTCTGCAACGCGAAACAGCTTCAACTCTGATCCTCACACATACACACACACACAGCATCCGAGTTTGTGAAGAATGAGCTGTTTGACTTTGTCAAGCTGGAGCTGGGCATCTTGAAGCTCAAGCAGGAGAAGTTCATCGATTCGATCGTGAAGGAGAAGGAGCTCCGGGACCGGATCGTCGACTTCTTGGCCAAGGACCCGGCCAGCCCGCAGCTCTACGAGGACCTGAAGGGCATCATCGCCAAGCAGAGCCAGCTCGACGAGGCCCACCGCGAGCAGCTGCTCACCCCGCTCGACGCGCTGTTCAACCCCGAGCGGAACATCAGCCAGTGCCTGCAGCTGGCGTTCCTGCGCGCCGACAGCTATTTCCTCTACGAGGCCCTGCTCGACCCGGAGAAGCTGCGGGATGGCTTCTCTGGCGCCTGCGTGCTCCTGTCCTACTTCCTCAACGATCACATCTACGTCGCCAACGCCGGTGACTGCCGAGCCGTGCTCGGACGCAAACGTGACAGCTCTGGGTACGACCACAAGCGTCCAAGGCTACTCTTCCTTGTGTCTCACTGACACTCGACACACAGTGACCCGATCAAGGGAGCGGATACGAGGCGCGTGTGGGAGGCGATCGAGCTGTCGCACGACCACGGGACGGAGAACCTCGAGGAGCGCAAGCGATTGATTGAGGCCCACCCCAACGAGGATGATATCGTGCTCGACGAGCGTGTGAAGGGTAGCCTTCAGCCCACGCGCGGCATCGGCGACGGCCTCTTCAAGGACCCCAATTTCAATGACGGTACCACATGACACCCAAGACCTCAATAGTTTCTTGCAACCTTGTCGGCAGCCGCGAAACTAATCTCGGGCGTTGCGCTCGTCTGACAACGCAGCTCTGGCCCGCAAGCTTGAGAACTGGCATCCGCCCTACACCACCGCCATGCCCGAAGTCATCTCCCACAAGATCACACCGGGTACGTA
>CDFN01056145.1:0-11056 GCA_000826445.1 Acanthamoeba quina | reverse complement strand
TGTGGACGATACCGGTGACGTCGGCTTCGTCGTCCACACCGGTGAGCCGAGCCATCCGTTGGAGGAGATGGGGAATGGTGCGCAGCTGTTCGCGTGCCTTGTCGGCAGTGGTGGTCCTAGAGAACGAGAGCAGTTAGACCCCAACGACGTAGTTCTCACGCGTGCAGCAAATGACAGAGAGCGTGTACCAGGCATGATCGATGAGGAAGACGTCGGAGAGGGGTTGGAGGGCCTTCTTCGTTACGACGCGGTACTCCACGCCCGTCGTGGTGTTGGGGTCGTACTCAAACTCGAAGGTGTCGGCAGCATCGAAGATTTGCGCCTTGAGCTTGATGAACAATCGCTGCAAGGCAAAGAGACGGAGATAAATCATTAATCTCACGAACGGCGCAACACAGCGGGATCAAGACTGCATTGAAGATTAATCTCCATCTACAAGAAGAGATTGCACGATTTTTTTACCTTCCAGAGAGATTCAGGAAGGCCGACGCCTTCGAGCTGCGACCTGTGGCTCTGCAAGAAGTGGTCGTAAGTCGTAGGCTGGGTGGCAGGCGCCGCAGGGTCCTCCTTCTGCATCTTCCGTCGCGATTGAAATCCAATTCTTTATTTTTTGTTTTTTGTTTTTTCCTCTTGCATTCCAGCATTCTTCAGGCAAGACGAAAAGTGGCCGAAAGTTGCTGGTCCATTTTTTGACGACTTCGTGTATGTTTGCTGGTGAGGGTGCAGATTTGCGCACTGATCACTCTGCCCTCCCATCCTACACCCAGCCCCCACTAGCACATTCACTCTCAGCACAAGATGGAGCAGGCCACGCACAAGGAGAGGGTTGTTCTGCCGACCACCGTCAAGCCGTCCAAGTACAACATCACCCTGCAGCCCGACCTCAAGAACTTCACCTTCACGTACGATCCCCGGCCGTGTGCAACTCAATCTTTGTAGCACTGCCCCGAGTGCTGAATGTCGAAACAACTCTTTTTTAACATTCAATTAATGGTGCATTCGTCGCGTAGTGGTGAGGAAGAGGTGACCATCGAGGTGCTCAAGGAAACCACTGAGATCGTGCTCAACTCGATCGAGCTCAAGATCAGCAGCGTCGAGTTCAAGGCGGGCGACAAGGCTCTCACCGCGACTAAGATCGACTACGACGAGAAGCGCGAGACCGCTACTTTCACGTTCGACCAGACCCTGCCCGTCGGTGCCGCCACGCTCAAGGTCGCCTTTACCGGCATCCTCAACGACAAGCTCAAGGGGTACCACTTCCGTCTACGCGTCCGTTGCAGCAGCGCCTAACCTCACTTCGATGGTGCGCGCATGCAGGTTCTACCGCAGCAAGTACACCAATGCGCAGAAGGAGGAGGTCTACATGGGTGTGACCCAGTTCGAGCCGACTGATGCCAGAAGGGCTCTTCCCTGCTGGGACGAGCCTGCCATCAAGGCCACCTTCGTGGTGACCCTCGTGGTCCCTAAGGCCCTCACCGCCCTGTCCAACATGCCGGTGGTGCGTAGCACTCTTCGCAACGAGCCTTTGCGCACAACGACCGCTGACCAAAACGCGTTCCCCTGGCAGGTGTCGGAGACGAACAAGGACGCTGAGCTCAAGACGGTGACCTTCGACGAGACGCCCATCATGTCCACCTACCTCCTGGCCTTTGTTGTGGGTGAGTTCGACTACGTGGAGGACAAGACCAGCAATGGCGTCGTGGTGCGCGTGTACACGCCGCTCGGCAAGAGCGAGCAGGGCCTCTTCGCGCTCCAGGTCGCCGTCAAGACCCTCCCGTTCTACGACGGTATGTTGTTTGCAGACCCGGACATCTCACGTGCGCAGACGTGACGCTGATGCTTGTATCCTCCTACCACAGATTACTTCGGCATCCCCTACCCGCTGCCCAAGTCCGACTTGATCGCCATTCCCGACTTTGCCGCCGGCGCCATGGAGGTACAGTGACCACTGATTGCCGACCTGCTCGCCAAGGCCGCGGGCACTGACCGGAGCATGTCCTCGGGCTTTAGAACTGGGGCCTGGTGACCTACAGGGAAACCGCAGTGCTGGTCGACCCCGTCAACTCCTCCGCTGCGTCGAAGCAGTGGGTGGCCCTGGTCGTCGGCCACGAGCTGGCTCACCAGTGGTTCGGCAACCTGGTTACCATGGTGCGTAGGCATCCACCACGTACTAAAGCAATTACTCGACTTAACTCTCTCTGACACTCGTGCAGGAATGGTGGACTCACCTGTGGCTCAACGAGGGCTTCGCTTCGTGGATCGAGTACCTGGCCGTTGATCACTGCTTCCCCGAGTGGGACGTACGTTCCTTTCCGCCCAAAACAACCGCGCAGTTCGAGAACACTCACACTGGAAACGTAATTGGGGCTCCCCGACGCAGATCTGGACGCAGTTCGTCTTCTCCGATCTTGGTCGTGCCTTCGGCCTCGATTGCCTCAAGAGCACTCACCCCGTACGCGCGTCCCTCTGAGTGAATGGCATGAAGCGCGCCACAATGTGCCGACATCTCACACAACCAACAACAGGTCGAGGTTGAGGTTGCCGACGCTGCCGAGATTGATGAGATTTTCGACATCATCTCCTACAGCAAGGGTTGCTCCATCGTCAGGATGTTGGCCTCGTTCCTCGGCAATGACGTCTTCAAGAAGGGCCTCAACATCTACCTCAACAGGCACAAGTATGCCAACGCTCTCACTGAGGTATCCACCCAGCTGCGCCGTCCTCTCGGTTTCCACGGGTAAGGTCGCTGACAAGACGCTGCTAGGACCTGTGGGCCGCTCTTAGCGAGACCTCTGGCAAGCCCGTGAAGGAGCTGATGGATCACTGGACGAAGCAGGTACTCTTGCCTAGAATAATCGCCTCGCACTGTGCATGTGGCTAGTGGCTAATATTAGTGGAAACGGTGTCGCGCGCAGGACGGCTACCCTGTGCTGTTCGTGAGCGAGAAGGAGTCGAAGGACGCCGAGACCACCCTTGAGGTGACCCAGAGCCGTTTCCTTTCGACCGGCGAGGACTCGAGCATCACCACCCTCTGGTGGGTGCCCATCGGCGTCGCCACCCCGCACGGCACCGTGCAGCAGATCATCAAGGACAAGTCCTCCACCGTTACCGTTAAGGCTGGCAAGAACGAGTGGATCAAGTTCAACCCTGGCGTCACCGGCTTCTACCGAGTGAGGTACACCGACGAGCTCCTCAACAGGCTCCGCGCGCCCATCGAGTCCCTGGAGCTGCCGCCCGCCGACAGGCTTGGCATTCAGGGCGACGCCTTTGCCCTTGCCAGAGCCGGCATGCTGCCGACCACCCACGTGCTGAGCCTGCTGAGCGCCTACAAGAACGAGGAGAACTACACTGTCTACAGTGATCTGTCCGCTAACATCGGTGATCTCGCCACCGTCGTGTCCGCCACGGAGTATTACCCCAGCTTCACCCGCTATGCTGCCTCGCTCTATGAGAACGTACGCTTACATATCGCGCCCTCACTGCGACTGTTGGCCTCACCCCAGTGACTGTGTCTATAACAGATCGTCAACAAGGTTGGTTGGGACGCCAAGGAAGGCGAGGGCCACCTCATCTCCCTGTTGAGGACCCTCGTGCTGGGCGCCGCTGGCAAATACGGTACCGACGCGCCTCAACGCAAAGCCACTCTTTTCGCTGCTCACGCCTTAAAATGCGCTTTGTAGGTCATGCTGCCACGATTGCCGAGGCCCAGAAGAGGTTCGCCAAGTTCCTCGACGATCGCTCCTCGCTCCACGCGGACATGCGGGGTGCTGTCTACAGGTAGGCCAACTTCCTCCCCCCTCCCACATCACCCGCGCATTAGGGTAGCCATCAGCTCACCAGTGCCTTTCGTTCAGGATTTGTCTGGCCAACGCCCCTGAGGGCGACGACAGCGTGTACGAGTCCGTGCTCCGAATCTTCCGTGAGACCGACCTTCACGAGGAGAAGGAGCGCTGCATGCGCGCCCTCGGCGCCTCTAGCGACCCCAAGCTTCTGGTACCGCCCGCCACAGCAACTGCCAACACGCGCGCGACGTACATGTGCTCATTCAACCCAAAACAACAGCAAAAGACGCTCGACTTCGCCATGGGCTCCGAGGTGCGGTCGCAGGACACCGTGTTCGTCATCGCCGGCGTTGCCGCCAACCCCAAGGGCAGGGAGCTGGCATGGAAGTTCGTGCAGGAGAAGTGGACCGAGCTGTTCACCCGCTACGACGGCGGCTTCCTGCTGTCGCGCCTGGTGCAGACCACCTGCGCCGACTTCACCACCGAGGAGAAGGCCAAGGAGGTGGAGGCCTTCTTCGCCGTCAACAAGGCCCCCGCCGCCGAGCGTGCCGTCAAGCAGTCCGTGGAGAAGATCCGTTCCAACGCCCGCTGGCTCGCCAACGACGGCGAGGCCATGGGCAAGTGGTTCGCCGAGTGGTACGTAGCGTCAACTTGCCTCACGTTCCTACGTGCAACTCGCGCAACTCGCGCCTCACCAACCTCGCACACTCCAGGGCTGCCGGCCACTGATGCGCCCTTGATACCCGTGCTCCCGGAAAGGCCTGAGGACCACTTGCGTGTGAGTTCTTTTTCAGCAACAATTCTGGTGTTTCTCTCAACAGTCGACAGTTGCCGTGGTGTGGCGGGAAGCTTTACCTGCTTGCGGTCACCAATGGGCATGGGGTGTCGACATTAGGAATCAGGCATATTTCCGCATTCCTCCGGCAGCCCGCGGGACAGCCCATAAAAATCTTCGCCTGCCAGGTTTGTTTTGTGTAACCTCTTTCGCCCTACCTTTCCTCGACAAGACCACGTACCACTACCCTACGTATGTTTACGCTGCCCTCTTGCTCCCTCGCTTCCTTTGCGATTTGGTCAATTTCAGAACTGGAATCGAGCGCGAGTCTGCCGCTTACATGCTTTTTCACTTCAATCTGCTGCTGTACAGGATCAAAACGATTTCAGTTTTGAAGTAAATCACCGTGACTACATCCAACCGACGAACCGTCAAGCGAGCAGAGATTTTCGATGGAGATCAGTAATAGTAGTAGTAATCTGTTAGATGGGCTTCCCCAGGACGACCTCCGAACGTTCCTTCGTGGCCAGGCCGTCAAGTACCACCTGAAGGGTGATCGCCAGACTCTGGAGGATCAGTACGTTTTGTACCCTCCGTTGTTTGTCTCTCTTTAATCTTCGCTTTATCTTGGGTTGCATGTCACTTCATGCGCTGATGATGCCTCTGCATTTTCTCCTTCAGCACCGGGTTCTTTGATTTCCTCCTCGGACACAAGTTGCCGTACCGTTTTTAGCATCGATGGGGTCACTTCAAACCACCCACCGGGTGGACGCGCCGAATCTCACCCTCTCCACACGGGAGAGAGTGAGCGCGTCCTGCAGTACAAGGTGGGGCCACAGGGTACGCGATTCTCCCCTCTTTCCCATTCGATTTCCTTCAGTTTGCCCGGTTACTGATCTTCTTCATTTCGCGCCGGTACAGGCAAGGGCTGCAAGCTGGTGCAGATGGCCGAATCTCACATAGACAAGTGCATGGAGATTCAAGCCGCCTGCTTCGAGCCCCACCACTGCGAAGACCGTCAGTCCTACTTGGACCGGATGAAGCTCTTCCCCGAGGGCATGGTCGTCTTGATGGTTCCCACCGAGCCGACCGAGCAGCAGCCCACCGTCCAGTGGTAACGTGACTTCGTCTCATCTGCTTTGACTTCGTTACCTGACAACCATCATTCTTTTTTCCATCGATGTTCATCATCATCATTCTAATCTTTCTTTTGCATTCAACAGGGAGATCGCTGGCTATCTTCTTTACCAGCCCTTCTTCAGAGGCGAAATCTACCACGACGGTGACACAGAGAAGCTGGAGCAGGCCATCGCCACCTACCGGAGCCAAGGCAGCCCGTCCAGCGACGACCAGGGCGTGGCCAAGGCCAACTGCCTCTACACCCACGAGCTCTCCATCTCGCCCAAGTTCCGCGGCAAGGGGCTCACGTCGCCGCTCACGTCCTACGTCGAGGAGGTGGCCAAGTCGACCGGCTTCGACTGGCTCACGCTTGTCTCCCTCCCGACCCCGCATGCGTTCTGGAAGAAGTGCGGCTACCAGACCCACAGCGAGATCGACTACGAGGGACAGGCCTTCTACATGGAAAAGCGAATCGCCCGCTACGCCTAAGCCAAGCAGATGAAGGAAAAGGAAGGAAGAGGATCAAGATGAGTGTGGAGAAGCAGTTGTTTTCTCTTGTCTTGACGGGCCTTTGATTTATTTTTAATGTATTATTTTGCGATTTTATTTCATTTTATTCTTTTTTTTTTTGCCAGTAGAGAAGAGAGCATGGCGGCAGCAAAGAGGTTCAGGTTTGCAGGGCTGCAGTTGTTGGTGGGGGCGGACAAGGAGGCCAACCTTGCCCGTGCTCGCGACCTCATTGCGCAGGCAGTGGCGAATGGAGCTCGGCTCATCTCCCTTCCCGTGCGCCCCTCACGATGCTTTTGCATCCGCAGATTACACAGAATCGATCGCGCTCACCTCAGGTTGTGCAGGAGTGCTTCAACTGCCCCTACTCGAACGACTCTTTCCCTACGTATGCAGAGCCAGTCCCAGGCGGGCCTTCGGCGGCCATGCTGCAAGAGGCTGCCCGCAAGCACTCTGTGTACCTCGTTGGCGGTGCGCTTGCCCTAGACCCTCTTCTTTGATGCATAGCGAGGGCGTGGGGCTTACTTAACGCATGTGCCACGACGCAGGCTCCATCCCCGAGCGTGAAGGCGATAAGTTGTACAATACGAGCGTCGTGTACGACCCGCAGGGAAACCTTATCGCCAAGCACCGAAAGGTGTGGTCCCTCTCCACGAAGTGCTTGCTTGAGCCTCCCCTCATGAATGAATCCTTCTTGCAGCTGCACCTCTTTGACATCAACGTGCCGCCCGGCGAAGGAAGGCCCGGCATGACGTTCAAGTACGTCGCAACGCAATCGCTCTCGTCGTGCGGCTCCTGGTCACTCACCCTGCTTGTTCGCTGGGCAGGGAATCAGACACGCTTTCGCCCGGAGGCGACATCACCTCCTTTACAACAGGTTTTCCCATCACGTGGCTTTTCTTCCTCTACTCGAGGCTCAAGTTGTGCTTACCTCGTTCATTGCCACATTACTTTGATCAGAGTGGTGTGATGTGGGTCTGGGCATTTGCTACGACATGCGCTTCCCCGAGATGGCGCAAGTGCTGGCCAAGCGCGGTGCGCCTTCGTTAACTCGCACTTCTCGAGTTGGTGCAGTTTGCGTGATCGGAATGCTCAGTACTCACGCTTTAGACTTTTATTGGCCCCAGGAGTGAAGCTCTTGGTCTATCCGGGGGCCTTCAACACCACCACCGGGCCTGCTCACTGGGAGCTGCTCCAGCGCGCGCGGGCCGTGGACAATCAGGTTTGTTTTTAAGCCCGCGATCCCTCTTCCACACTCACCACATGTTGCTGGCAGGTCTACGTCGCGACAGTGTCGCCCGCTCGCAACCCCGATTCCAAGTACCAGGCCTGGGGACACTCGACAGTCGTTGATCCCTGGTACGTGCCCGCTTTGCGCCAGCAGGAGTACCAAGCGCTGGGCCGACAACGACCTGACGTCATTGCCCACCACCCAGGGGAACCATCGTGGCCACCACGGAGCACGACGAAGCGATCACCTACGCCGACATCCACCTGGACAAAGTGGACGAGATAAGGCAGATGATACCCGTCTCCCTGCAAAAGAGGCATGACCTCTATGAAGTCAAGGAGGTCCAGTGATCACACACGAGGCCTCTCCCCTGCGTAGAGGCGACCACAAAGGAGGTGAAGGAGGCACATGCTGTTTAACAAGGTTTGTATATACAGGCAGCAATGTGATCGGTCATCAATTACCACAGCGAGGCCACAAGGCCGTGGATGGCGGCCAGCAGGGCCGAAGAGCCGCCCACGCGCGAGCCCGCGGGAGAGCACGACAGCGTGCCGCCGTTCATGTAGGTGATGGAGCATCGATCGCACTCGGCCGACACGGCGCGGTCGATGGTCGACTCGCGATCGATCTGGACCGCGGCCGACTGGCAGTAGAGCTGGTTGCCGGCCTCGTCGGCGCTGTTGTACTCGACGTGCGAGCCGAAGAGCTTCAGGTTGGCCGACTCGATGTAGACGCCGCCGCCGTAGTTGCCGCTCGTGCTGGCGCTGATGGTGCTGTTGTAGGCCTCGACGGCGTTGCTCTTGATCCACAGCGACCCGCCGTTCTTTGTGGCGTGGTTGCCGATGAACTTGATGCTGCGCAGCACCTGCCGAGCAAAGGGAACGTGTGAACACAGGTTTTACAAGATGAAGATGTTGAAGATGTTGAAGATGAAGATGAAGATGGCGAGATGAGAGGGAAGGGCGTACGGTGTAGGTGGAGGAAATGTGCATGCCGCCGCCGTTTTCGGCTTCGCAGTTGCGGATGGTGAAGCCCTGCATGGTGAAGGTGCTCGACGAGACGATCAGGCCGGGGCCCTGTCGCGCGCAGTTGATCACCGTCGTGGCTGGGTCGCCGCTCTCCGAGCGCAGCACCACGTTGGACGAGCCCACCGTCAGGTTGTAGTTGTTGGTACCCGTGTAGGTCCCGCTCCGCACCACAATCTCGCCGTTGTTGTTGTTCGTGTCGCGCAGGGCCTCGGCGATCGTGGCGTAGGGCGACTCGGCCGACCCGCATGAAGTGGTGCAGGTGCTGTTGGCGTCCACGTAGATCGTGGCGGCTGCTCGGGGCACGAGCGCGCACGCCAGCGCGAAGAGGACCAGCAGGGCGATAGTACCGGGAAGAGAGTGGGTCATGCTGACGGGCCGATGGGTGGTGCGACGGTGAAAGAAGGTAAACAACAACTATGGGCTCGGGCGCAGCTCTTGTATGCCCACCGAAGCAACAGCGGGGTAGAGCTGATTGGGCAAGGGACTTTGTATGGCTCCACCGCTTCCTCCCCAATCGCACACTACGACCACACCCCGGAATGCAGGCAATGGCAGCTCTCCACAGCTGCACCGGCACGGCATTCTAGCGGCTGATGAAACTCCCCCATGCCTTTCTTTGAAGCTCATACACGACCAAGGCGGAGTCAAGGTGGGGTGAGGTGGTAAGGTTGTCCCTCTTCTGTCCCAAAGGAAAGTGTCGGCAGATGTGGAATGTGAGAAATTTCGGCCTGGCGAGGAAATGGGGAAAGAAGGAAGAAGGTGGGGCAAGAAGGCGTAGAGTGCAACATCGGCCGTTAGAGATGACGCAGGAGTACCGTGTCCTTCCCCAGAAGCATTTCCCGAAAGACCCCACCAACGTCTCCACGAGCGAGCAGCGACACTGGAAGCAGTTCAAGGTAAAAATCGTGATTAATCGCCGCCAAATCTCCATTGCCTGCCATCTTCCGTAATTGGCAGATTTACCAGCGATTTTCCTGTAATCATGAAATAATCGGTTTGCTAATGGTGAGACCTTTGCTTTCGTTCTTGCGATGCGATTCAGTTTCCGGTGCTGATTAAGCAATATGGAGCGGTCACGAGCATCAACTTCTCGCCCGTCTCGCCGCACAACTTTGCCGTGACGAGCAGCAGCCGCGTGCAGATCTACAGCTCGGCCAGCCACAAGCCCGTGAAGACCCTCTCGCGCTTCAGGGACGTCGCCTACTCCGCCAGCTACCGAAACGACGGCAAGCTGCTCGTCGCCGGCGGTGAGGTCCCCGTCGTCCAGATCTTCGACCTGGGCTCCCGTGCCATCCTCCGTTCCCTCAGAGGCCACGAAAGGTGAGCTCTAGCCACCTCCAACAGCCACCCACGCCACCGCACACATGACACACGACACGACACGCAACTACTCACTCTGGGTCTTTTCCTGCACCCAGCCCCGTTCACGTGACCAAGTGGTCGCTGGACAATGTGCACATCTTCTCGTCGTCAGACGACAAGACCGTGCGCTACTGGGATTTGCCCACGGAAAAGGAGATCCAAATCATGAAGGGCCACCAGGTTCGACCGATGCCTCTCTCTCGCGCGCGGTGGTGTGTGCGGTTTGGGCTGACTGTGGTGGTGCCGGTTTGCGCGGACGGACAGGATTACGTGCGCTGCGGATCGACGGTCGCATCGAGCCCTGCGCTGTGGATCAGCGGCGGCTACGATCACCGAGTCATTTTGTGGGACACCAGGTCGGGCCAGGCCGTCATCAAGATCAACCACGGCCACCCGCTCGAGGCCGTTCTCCCCTTCCCCTCCTCCACTCTTCTCTTCACCGCCGGTACGACGACCACCTGCAACGTGGCGGCTTCATTTCGCTAACTGCTGGGTGTGTGGTCGTGCAGGCTCGGACAACGAAATCCGAGTCTGGGACATTCTGGCCGGCGGACGCATGATCCGCTCGGTGTCCAACCACCAAAAGGCCATCACCACCCTCGCATTCAACGTACGATCGGCAGTGTATGTGTGTGTGTGTCGCACATAAACTCACCGTGTGTGTGTCGCGAGCAGGCTGACGGCTCTCGTCTCATCTCCGGTTCGCTGGATCAACATCTTAAGATTTACGATGTTGTCGATTACTCCGTCGTGCACACCATCAAATACAACGCTCCTATCCTGTGCTCCGCCCTCTCGGTACCCCTCCCTCTCTACTCTCTCATTGCATCGCACGTCTCGTTCTGATCGTGTGTGTGTGTGTGTGTGTTGTCGCACACAGCCCGACAACACGCACCTGGTGACCGGTCTGAGCGATGGCATGCTTTCGATTCGTCACCGCCCCCAGAAGCCGTCGGAGCGCACGCAGGCGCTGGCCAAAAAGGACTCGATCCAGGGTGGCTCGCACCGAGCCTTCCTGCGGGCCAAGCGCTTCGCTCATGTTCGTCCCTACCCCGCCCCTCATCGCCCATTGCGTAAAGACGTTCGAGACCTGTCCACTGACTGGCGCGACTTGCTTCGTTCTCCTCCAGAATGACCACGTCGTGTACAAGGTGTCGAAGAAGAAGATGGTCCGAGCGGACCATTTCATGCGAGCCTTCCGCTACAAGGACGCCCTCGACGACGTGCTCAAGGTACGCACAAGAGATTTTTT
>CDFN01056137.1:0-25528 GCA_000826445.1 Acanthamoeba quina | reverse complement strand
GCACCGCCTCTGGTTTCTGTGTTTCTTCTGGCTTGGTCCCACAAGTGGCGGCACAGACGCGGCGTTGGGGCGACAAGGGGGAGGGAGGGGACGACGTCAAGATCGGAGAAGCGCCCATGGAAGGGTGATACTTCGTAATAACTCAACATGAACATCTCATCGACTCCACCTACACCCACCGCTATCGCTTCTCTTTTTGCCTGCAAGCCTTCTTGTCCAGCAATGGCAAGCAAAAAGAAAAAGAAAAGAAAAGAACAGAGTTGAACGAAAGGTTGGCGATGGAGCGCCACAGAGATGAGGGGACCACCGCAACCACGGCGTCTAGTCCCTACGGCGTGCCCGCCTTGTCGAGCCTGCCCGAGGAGGTAACGTGAACCCGCACCCAAGGGCGGCAGAACAAACGAAAACAACATGTACTCGTGATTTGCTAACATCACTTCGGTTGGGGTGGGCGCAAGGTCGTGGTGCGAGTGCTGCAGTGGGTGGGGTGTCGGGACCTGTGTGCCATCGCCGCCTGCTCCCACTGGGGACACCGGGTCGCCAACGACGACCACCTCTGGTGCCCTCTCCCTCCCTTGGTCCTTTCCCTTTGCTCCTCCTTTGCCGTGCTGTGGTGGTGACGGGTGGTGGGTGGGTGGGTGGCGGCGTACAGGAAGGAGCTGTTCAAGCGGGACAGGCGAAAGCTGCCCTACCTGACCGACCTGTGCTTCGCCGCCTCGCCCGTCGTACTACAGCTCAGCAAGAAACCCGCACACAAGGTGCGTGCAGTGTGTCTGCGAACGCTGCGTGTGCGCTCTCGCGTGTTCCTCACCGCGACTGGGCGACCGTGCTCCAGGCGTGGCGCGAGTACTACCAGCACCGATTCATCACCGAGCTCGAGCGCTGGGAGTCCAGTTCGCACCAGCTGCAGCTGTGGGACGGCAACTACAACCCCAGTGCCGCGACCCACGCGCGCGACGTGGTGGCCGCCCCGCCGCTTCGGTTCCACCGACCTGCGCCGTCGCCCGAAGCCGGCGAGTCACCCACCACCGCCTGTCACCACCGCCACAGAGACCACCAACCCAGCAGCGACGCCGAAGCGTCCGACCTGGGCAGCCCCGTGGACGAGCCGAGCAGTAGCGAAGACGACGACGGAACCGAGGAGGAGGGGGAGGAGCGGGGGAGCAGGAGCGAGAGCGAGGCGGGCGCGGCGAGGGAGCGGAAGCGGGAAAGCGAGAGCGAGAGCGAGGAGCAGGACGAGGAGCGGCGGAGGAAGGTGGTCAAGGCGCAGGTGATGTTAGCCCGGCGGAAGCGACGCATGATCTCCCGCTCGACCCCGGCCAGCACCGCCACGTCGCCCCGCCGCACGAGCCAAGGCACGTCGTGTTGCCACCTCCGTGCGTGGTGTTGGGAAGTGTGTGTGTGTGTGTGTGTGTGTGCTGATGGGCCTGATCTCGCGAGCAGACGGGCCGTCAGCGGTGCTCCAGCCGTCTTCACCGTTCATTCCCTACTATCCGCCAGTCTTCCCCCAGGCAAAGCGGAAAGGTTCTTGCACGCACACGCACCACCGCACACGCACACAAACAAATGGCTGATTTTCCTGCGTCGCGGAAACTAGCGGTGGCGTTTATTGGCCCACGAGGCTCGGGCAAGGCCACCCTGTTCTACCTCCTCAAGTTTGGCCGCATGTTCCGAGGTGCGGCCTTCACGCCACTCACCCGGGCGCCTCTTCTTCTCATCGCGCGCCGCTCACCATTCGGCGCTGCCGGTGCAGGGGTGCGTTACCTGCGCAAGTTTGGTGGGATCGTGTCTCTGGACTTGTCGCAGCTCCACTGCCACCTGGAGTTGGAGGTGCGTGCGAGGCTGCTCTCTGCCCGATCGCCGCCCACGCTACGCCCCATTTCCCACAATCTAACCGCTGCGCTGCAGGTGTGGGACATCACGACGGAGGGCGACCTGGGCATCAACGAAAAGGTGCGGTGCAGCGCGTCCTTCCTGCGGTTCGGGTTGTGTGCCAAACTCACAACGACCTTTGGTGGCCACACACAAACACACACGCGCTGCTCTAGATCGTGCCGTTCTACCAATTGCATGGTGTGATCATCATCGTGGACGGCAACGCGCTCTGCCCAGACCAGTGCTCCGTCATCCGCGGCATCCTCCAGCGGATCCTCAACACGCCGCCCGCTTGCCAGAACAGGTTTCACTCCCCTCCCCGCCGACAATCCCTCGCGAGGCTCTATCCAGCAGTGTTGATGGTCAGTCCTGACTTGCGCGCGTCACGTCCTCAATCAACGTTGTGTGTAGCATCAGGAGGGACAGCACGGCGGTGGTGGATTATGCGTGGCTCTTCCCGCCACCGGTGCTCGTGTACAACAACAAGTGCGACCTGCAGCCACCGGGCTCCGCTTTCGACGTCGCCTCCATGCTGGACCTCGATGGTTCTCAGTTCCTCGCCCCTTGTCCGTCCTTCCCTCTCCTGTCTCGCTCCTCACCGCGTGCGTGGGCTCTCCACTCCCCCAGGGGTGCTGGGAATGCGCGAGGCGGGCAGCCCCCTTTTGAAGAAGAGCGGCCGCTGGCGCGTCCAGTCCTGCTCCGCCCTCGACGGCAGAGGCGTCATTCCGGGTACCCACCCCCAACTCTCTCCCCCCAACCCTCGGCCTTCATTCAGCTCACCCCCTGGCCACCTCCTTCCTGCCCGCCCATCAACCCAGGCATGCAGTGGCTGCATGAAAGCATGCAGGCCAACAACTAGGCCGCGCCATCGTTTAGAGACGACCAACATGTAAGATGACGATGATGATGACGATGTATAAAAGATTTATGTGCAGGGGGTTGTGTACAAGGGGGGACCAAAGGACGGGGGAAAAAACTGCGTGCGCACACGTGGGCGATGGGTGGGGTCCGCCGAGGAAGGCCGATCGTACGCGGTCGGAGGGAGATGAAGAGAGAGAGAGGGAGGAGGCGCGTTTAGCCCCGCCTTCCTTTTCCGTGGTTCTTCACCTCCTCGTCGAGGATGAGCTTGTAGGCCGCGATCTCGTTGGTGAGCACGTCGTGCTCCTGCTTGAGCTGCTCGACGGTCTCCTCCATCTTCTTGATCGTCTCCTGCTGGGCGCTGATGACGGCGTCCTTCTCGCACCGCTCCTCCCGGAACTGCATCTCGG
Organism: Acanthamoeba quina; assembly: GCA_000826445.1. NCBI lineage: Eukaryota > Discosea > Longamoebia > Acanthamoebidae > Acanthamoeba > Acanthamoeba quina. The sequence continues at coordinate 22,385 of CDFN01056137.1, read as the reverse complement.
CCACGGCATGGAGGGCCTCGATCTCCTCCCTTCTCATGGCCAGCATGCGCCTCTCCTGCTCCAGGGCTTCCTCCGCCTCGTCCTTTCGTCCCGCCGAAGTAGCCTTGGCCAGCTCGCGCCTGAGCTCTTCGAGCTGCTTCTTGGCCGCCTCGGCCTCCTCCTTGTAGAGGTCCCTTTCCTCGCTGATGCTCACAGCGGCCGATCGGAGCTCGACGATCTCGGCGTGGTTCATCTGCTTCTCGGCGTTGGCCTGGGCCTCGCGGGTCTGGGACTCCTCCTCGCGGGCCTTGTACTGCTCGAGCTCCTCGCGCAGCTGCACCAGCTCGCGCTCCTTGGTCTCAGCGACTTCCTGCCAGTGGCGGCTCTCCCCCTCGAGTTCGGCGCTGATCTGCTGCTCGCGGGCGATGAGCTTGAGCCAGTTGTCGCCATCCTTCTTCTTGCTGTCGTTTCCGTCCTTGAGCTGGGCCAGCTCGCCCATCAGCACGGCATTCTCCTCTTCCAGCTTCTTCTCCCGCTGCGCGGCCTCTCGCAGCCTCTTCTCCATGATGCTGACCTCCTGCTGCACGCGGTCGTTGGCTGCCTTAAGGCCCTCCATCTCCTTTCGGATCTCGCTCAGTTCGTGGTCCTTCACCAGCAGCTGCTCGGAGTCGGTCAGCTGGTTGGCCACGGAGGACTGGCCCAGAGTGTTGAGGTTGAGGCACTTGTGGAGGAAGAACTCGGTCCACGAGATCCTCAAGTCGGGGTTGCGCTCGAGCAGCGAGCAGAGGAGGTCCTTCATGTCGGCCGACAAGTTGTCCGGCATCTTGGGCGCACGGGTCTGGAGGAGGTGGATGAGCTCACCCAAAGAGCTGCTCGGGTAGGGCGGCTGTCAGTGGTTTGGGGGAGAGGGGCTTGTCAGAAACCAGCTCCAGGAGGTTGCAGAAGCAGAAGACCGGGACATACCTGGCCGGTAAGCATCTTGAACACGATGGCACCGACAGACCAGAGGTCGGCCTTTTCGCTGTATCTGTGATTCAAAAAGATCTCTGGAGCCATGTAGAGAGGCGAACCCACGAGGGTGGTGGCCAAGTCACCAGGCTCGATGAAACGCGCAAAACTGGGGATTTGGAGGGAACGGGTTTGAGTCGCAACTCAAACGGGCCCTTCTGCTCGAAAGGGAAGCGTACGTGAAGTCGGCAATCTTGAGGCTGGCTGTTCCCTGGTCCGACGAAAGAAGAAGATTCTCCGGCTTCAAGTCGCGATGAATGATCCCCTTGTCCCGCAGGAACTTGAGGCCGAGCGCTGCGCGTAGAAAGTAAGCACTCCGATCAAGGAACAGACATAGGGAGGGCAGGAAATACCGAGTTGTCTCACGAAGTGGCGAGATTCATCCTCGGGAAGGGGTCCCTGGGTCTTGATAAAGTCTTCGAGGGTGCCGCCGCCGCAGTACTCCATGACGAGGTGGATCATGCAACCCTCCCTGACGACATCGTAGAGGCGCACGATGTTGGGGTGGTCCGAGGCGCGCATGATCTCAATCTCGTTGGTCAGGGACGCCTCCTGCTTCGGCTTGCCGCGGGTCAAATTATCCCAATCCATCGTCTTGATCGCGACAACCTAGTGAAACGGAGAAATTGGTGAGCGAGACCGTTGAATCGTAATGATTAAGCCCCAGAGAAAGGTACCTTGGCGGTCTTGACGTGGCGCCCAAGGAAGACGGTGGCGTAGGCGCCCTTGCCCAACACGACACCCGTACAGAAGTAGTCCTGCCACAGGTGGACGTTCTTGAACTCCCGATGAGTGCGCGTGAGGAGGCCAAAGCGGCGCAGGATGAGGGCCATCAGCTCCATGCTGTCTTCCACGTTCGACTGTTGGCCGCACGGACGAAGAGGAACGATGAGCATTGAAACACTTCGCAAAATGCGGGTAAGAGAGGGAGAAGGGGAAGTGGAACCGCCGCAGATGGCATACGAGAGAAAGAAGCAAGGGCCTGCAAGGCCGCAGAGCGATGACGCGGGTGTTACATTGTGGCTGTACCTTGGCGATGCTACCAATGATGCGGGGAATAAGCGATTCGATGAGTCGAAAGGCAAGCTTGACCTCCCTGGTCATAGCAACGTAAGGGTCGAGCTGAATTTCTGTGATGAGGGTCTTGAGTCCAGCCATCGACAGCTTGCGGTCGGCGCCCGTCGTCATCGTGAAGTGGTCATAGAGCTGATCGGCGATGTTGCTCACCAAGTCGGTGGTGCGCAGCTTTTCGCGAATAAAGCGCCCCAGGCTATAACACAAGACCACGGAAGGGCACGTGAGGATTGCTCGATCATCTTCAATCAATCCAGGAAGCGAAGGAAACGAGGCGGAAGAAATGGATTGACATGACAATGTACACGTACCAATTGTTGGCGGTTTCGGCAACATCAGCAAGGGTCACCAGCTTGGCGAGAGTATCAGCAATTTTCTGTTCCTTCTGCAGGTCGGTGATGGGATCAGGCTTGGAGAGCTCCTTCTCGAGCTCGGCCAAGTACTGCTTTTCCGTGTTGCTGGCAAAGTTTTCGGTGATCCTGACGGTACTCACCTGGATGAACCGATTAATTCCAATAATTGGGACTTGAATGATGGCCAAGCTTGGCGTACCATGGTCGATTCGCCTGTGCCCAGCTCCACCCAGCTCTCGTTGAGGTTCAATGTGGAGAAATTTGTTCCTACAACTTTGATGGTTGCTTCCATATCGTCGTGAGACTCCATCATTGTGAAGGAAAAGCTTGTGAATGTCGATTATGCGTTGCCTGCAAACCATGCAATGGTAAATGCGAACGATGAGGAAGGAATGGATTAAAAGTAGCCGTTCATTCACAAGGAGACAGTACCCGTGTTGAGATCTGTTCTAATTCCCCAAGGTCCGTGGATGGAAAGGCAGCTCTTGAGTCCTGAGGAGCAAGGGCTCTGGGGCGAGATTATGATGATGGGTTGTTGTGCGTCGGGCGGCGTTGGCATAAGTCGGGCTATGCGCCGCGATTCTTCGGCGGAATAACTCCACTCCCAAGACTCGCTGAAGCGCGCCAATCCTCCTTTTTTCGTGGATTGCACAACGCACACCACTCCCACGAAATCTAGCTCGCTGTGAGAACCACATGAGTCCATCATCGCCACGGTGCGCACGTTCCTTCACCCCACCTCCTGCTCAGCCTTGCAGCAGCGCAGGTGAAGGAAGCTGAATGCCGAGGAGTCAGCCTGCTTCGACGAGTCCCTACCGATCAGGCAAGCGCAGTAGAACAGGCATCCTGCCCTGGCCCGCAGTGGAGAACTAGCACATGTGCGGAGCCATTTTCTTTTCATATTTCCCTATAATTCCTAAAAGATATTTGGGTCGTGGCGAGAGCGAACACGCGTGCCTTCCGCTTCGTTCTCGGGCCGTGGCGCGAGTGGTGCCCGTGTCGTGACATAGCAAGTCTGGTTTTAACACGCGCAAGATGGGAGCAGGCAGTGTGCCGCGATGGATCGCAATTGCAGCGATCGCCTGCCTTTGGATTACGCTTGGGGCAACCCAAGCAGCCTTCCACGCGCCGCACGACTTCATCTTCACCTCTGCCAATCACACCGACGCGCCAGCAAGGTAAGATTAATCAATCTTAATTCAATTTAAATTCACCACCCCTTCGCGAGATAATTTTGTAACTTCCTCCATCCCAGTGGGGCGGTACAGCCAGAGTTGGTGTCCAACGACTTGTGGGAGCAGCGCGTGCGGTTACTGAGAGAGCAGGAGAGGGACGACAAAGTGCTTCTGCCGGCACACGTGGTGCCGCTCAAGTACCGCGTCACCATCCGCCCGGACCTGGACACCTTCACCTTCAACGGCACTGAGACAGTCGAGGTAGACTCACAACGAACAAGTGCTGGAGCTCACACAACGCGCGCTGAACACAACTTCCTCAGGTGCTGATCGTTGAGCCAAGCAACTCTGTGACGCTGCATGCCTATCAGCTCAACATCACGCAAGCCGCAATGCGCTGGGAAGGTACATACTACGACCATGCACGCTGCATTGTCAAGGCACTGACCTTCGCGTCCCCACTACTCGCAGATGGCTCGGTGATGCCAGCAATGGTCATCTCCTACAGCGAAGAGAGCAAGACTGCGACGATCCAGTTCCCTCACACGCTGCAAGCCGGCAGGTACTTGCCCCCTTGGAATGACCGGTGTCCTTCACGCCGCGTGATGAGTAAACACCCCATTTACGCCAACCAACGGCCAGTGCGCAGCTTGTCTTGGATTTCGAGGGTCTGATCAATGATCAGCTCAACGGCTTCTACCGCTCTTCCTACACTCACGAGGGCGTATTGAGGTAGCAGCCTGGCCCCAACCCCCCTAACTTCCTGCTCTCCTGGCTGCAGGCCTCTCTGACATTTGGCGCAGGCACCTTGGCGTAACCCAGTTCCAGCCCACGGATGCCCGCAGGGCCTTCCCCTGCTGGGACGAACCTGCGTTGAAGGCCAAGTACTTGGCTTACCTTCTCTCCGTAATGGTTTCAATCTGCCCTGCTGACCTGTGCGATTGACCGTTGCGTAGGTTCGAGGTCACGCTGATTGTGGCGGAAGAGCTGACCGCCCTCTCCAACACACCGATCAAAGCTACGTCGACGTTGGAGGACGGTCTCAAGGTACGGCTTGCCGGCTCACTGTTGGGTTGGTTTGTAGGCTGACGCGCACGCTCGTGCCGCAGATGGTAGAGTTCTCGGAGACGCCTCTGATGTCAACTTACCTGGTCGCCTTCGTTGTGGGCCACTTGGAGTTCGTTGAAGGAGCAACCGGTACACCTACTCACGGGCTCGGCCTGCGCCTGTTATACAAGCGATGGAAAGGAAGCCTCGCTTACACATTTTCTTCCCTTCTTGTTCACTCGGCGCAGCTGAAGGCGTTGCGGTCCGCGTGTACACACCTCTCGGAAAGAAGGAAGGCGGACAATTCGCGTTGGACGTGGCGAGTACACATCCCCCTCCACCCGTTGCCATTCTCAGCTGATTCGTGGCCGAGCTGACGTTAGCCACGTGAACCTTGCTCCAGCTCGCACCCTATCTTACTTCGAGGACTACTTCGGCATCGCCTACCCATTGCCCAAGCTCGACCTGGTTGCCGCTCCTGACTTCGCTGCCGGGGCCATGGAGAACTGGTAAATGGGCTCCAAACCTGGCCTTGCCCTTCTCGTCGGTACTTTAACGCACCAGGTGTTTACACTCCGCAGGGGCTGCACGATCTTCCGTGAGGCCTTGCTGCTGGTGGACGAAGCCACTTCCTCGCTCTCTATCAAACAGTTCGTCGCCTACGTCGTGGCACACGAGCTTGCGCACCAATGGTACGCCTAGCCACGTGATCAGTACCTGTGTCTGTACACTCATCTCCTACTTCTTCATCAAGGTTTGGCAACCTGGTCTCTCCCGGCTGGTGGGACTACCTTTGGCTCAACGAGGGTTTTGCCACATGGGTGGGAAACCTGGCTGTGGACCACCTCTTCCCAGGTAAGAGGCACCCCCTCCCCTGGTCTGATACTGATTGCAATGGGCTTACTCTTATGCGCGCCGCAGAATGGGACATCTGGACCAAGTTCATCAGCGATTACACGACGACTGGTCTGTCCCTGGACTCTCTGGCATCTTCGCACCCCGTTGAGGTGCACGGTGCGTCTTCTCTTTTCGTTTCATACATCACATACGTGCCACATCGTGTCTTCTGATCTGTGCGGCTCACCTTCATTGCGTTGCTCCCATAGTGAAGGAAGCCAGCGAGATCAGAGAGATCTTTGATCACATTTCGTACGACAAGGGCGCGTCCATCGTGCGAATGTTGGCCAGGTATGCTTCTCGGCCGTTGCGCTCGTCCTTCCATCTTGTCTTGTCGGTAGCCCAACCAACACCACTTGCGCGGCAGCTATCTGGGTGAGGAGACGTTCAGCCGAGGACTTAACAGGTACCTCAACCGGCACATCTACAACAACACCGTCACCGAAGACCTATGGGCCGCGCTCACCGAGCTCACCGGCAAGCCCATCGTGACCCTCATGGACCCCTGGGTACGCGCACCTGTCTTGCTTCTTGTACCATAAATCCAGCGGCGTGTGTTTGACCTTGGAGCGCGCAGGTGAAAGCCACGGGCTATCCGGTGCTCCATGTTGACCACGAGCGCGTGAACGATGAGGAAGCGTTCCTCACCGTGAAGCAGGAGCGATTCTTCTCGCTCTCTCCTAGTGGCTCTGGTACGCCGTCTCAGGCGGATCTGTCTTCCTCTTGGTGACCTGCACCCACTGATAATTGTGGGGGGGGGTTGACTCGATTGTAGAGGCAGCACTGCAGCTCGACCCCATCTGGTGGATTCCTTTGTCCCTGCTGACCAGCGAGAACGCCTCCCAGCCGCTGCACCACAGCCTGTGGGAAGGCGGTCGTGGAAAGAAGGTCGAGCGCGTCCCTCTCCCATCTGAGCTGGCCACCCTCGGTACACACACTCCTCGGAAGGCCTTGTCCGTGGTTTTGCATGCCTCATGCACACTCTTTCGGCACCGCGTGGCAGGCGACGGCAGGTGGGTGAAGGTCAATGCCCTCCAAACGGGCTTCTTCCGCGTCAAGTACTCCGAACCCTTGCTGCGCGCTCTGCAGCCGGCGCTCCTCTCCCTCACGCTGCGCCCGTCCGATCGGTTGGGGTGCGGACACAAGCCCATGCCTTCTCCCCCCCCCCACCCACACCGAGTGATCACACTGTGGCTCATTCGCTTGCGCCTCAGATTGCTTGATGATGCCTTTGCCCTCTGCAAGGCCGGTCACATGAGCACACCCCAGCTGTTGGCCCTCCTGCAGTCGTACGTCAACGAGAACAGCTTCCCCGTTTGGGCCTCGCTCACTACCGTACGCAGACTCTTTTGGCCTCCCGCCGGCATCGCCGTGTGTCTGACAGACCGGCTGCTAATCCTCCCCCTCCCCCTCATTGTGCAGAACCTCGAGGATTTGCGTTCGTCGTGGCGGCAATCTCTTTCGGCGGCGCAGGCGGTACGCGGAGTCTGCCCGAAGATCCTCCCCTGTTTGGTTGGTAAAGTAATTAATCGCTTGACTCTCTCTGTCTCTCTCTGTCTCCCTCTCTGCAGAGCGAAGAGTACACGCTCATGCAGACGTACATCCAAAAGCTCTACCAGCCCATCATCAAGGCGCTCGGATGGACCCCCAAGGGTACGCACAGGCTGTCACTCGGCGCCCCCCCCCGCACCGGTTTGTGGCGCGTTTTTATTTATCAGAACCCCGTTGTGGTCGTTGTTCTGGGGGGTGGGGGGGGACGGTGGCGCAGAGGGAGAGGATCGGCAGCAGATGCTTTTGCGGTCGGTCGTCCTGTCCTACGGTGGCAGCCACGGCCTCCTCAAGGACGTGATCGCAGAGGCCACCCGGCAGTTCCACGCGCACCGCGAAGACGAACAAGTACACGCCCCATCTTGTCTCACGAGGCGTCTTCGTCTTCTTCCGCTTTTGCCCTCGACTACGACTAACGCATGGTGCCACTTGATCGCGTAGGGCGCACCGATCCACCCGGACCTGCTCACACTCGTGTACAACCTGGCTGTCAAGTACGTAGCGGCCACTTACCTCTGGGACTTGGTGGACGTGGACCAGCAGACCAGTCTGATCGGGTGCCTGTCGGCACACCAGGTTCGGCGGGGAGAAGGAGTGGGAGGCCATGCGCGAGATCTACCGCAACCCCAAGTCGCAGGAGCAAAAGATCCGCGCCACCAACGCCCTCGGCAAGGCTTCGTGCGTCTTCCTCAGCTCAGGCGCCCGAATTTCATTTTGTTGGCGCGGAGACCGGTCCAAGCTCGTCGGCTGAGTACTCATTCCCGTGTGTCATGCGTCCAGTGATCCGGTGCTGATTCGGCGAACGCTCGACTTGGCTCTTTCGGATGAGATGCGGGCGCAGGACGTCTATCAGGTCTTTGCGTCTGGTATGTGCAGCCCTCGGTCTCTCACTCATATGTGGAGTGCTGACCTTGCTGGTGCATCGCGTTCGTTCAGTGGGAGCGAACGACGCCGGTATCGAGATCGTGTGGTCCTTCTTGAAGGACAAGTGGTCCGATCTCGACGCTAAGTTTGGAGACCAGGTACACCCCTACACCCCCATGTCTTTCCAACACGTACACGGTACCGTGTAACTTACATGCGACGTGTGCGTAATCCACCACCAACAGTTCCTGATGCTCGGGCGCATAGTAGAAACCACCACGGCCTACTTTGCCACCGAACAGCGAGTCAATGATCTCACCGGTAACGGCCCACACGCCCACCTCCCACAGACGGTTGGGTGTGAGTGGGGCTCTAATTCGTTGTTGCGGGCACACAGAGTTCTTTGCCGACAAGCAGACCGCGGGCATCGAGCGAAAGGTGCAGCAGTGCATCGAGCGAGCCAGTTCGCGATCAGCGTGGATGCAGCGAGACGCCCAAGCCACCTTGGCCTGGCTACGCGCCCACGCCTGAGCTGGTGCTACTGTTCTCGTCCGTGTCAAGATCATCATCGCCTCCGGTGCCATCAACCTCGGACATGACTAGCAGAGGGGAGAGGGAGGGTCAGAGCGAGTCGAAGGGAGCGAGAGAGCGAGAGATCATACGCACTTTCTTCAAGATCCGAAGTGGCGTCGATGTCTTCATCCTCATCACCTTCATCACCGCTAAGATCGTCCTCGCTGTAGTTCTCTGCCTCGCTCTCTGCCCGCTTGAATGCAGGAGGCACGGGCTGCAATCGGATTGAATGATCTGAGAATAAGGGCCGAATCCGACGCCTCGCCCCGCCGGTGAACGAAGAAAAGTACCTGGCCCAGCGAGTCTGGGTAGTTGAGCATGAAGTCGTCCACATCAAACGCAAAGGGAAACCGGCCAAAGTTGAAGCTGACCGTTTCGCCGGGGGAGTGCAGTCCCACAGTGGCTCGGTGCTCATCCCCGTCGGACAGGACCACGTCCTTGTACCCCAGCCCTTCATAAATGAGGCCCGGAGCGCAGGTCAGACGAGTCGAATTGGTGCGGTGGCGGGGATGGTGTGTGCATACCCAAAAATTGTCCATTCCTGGTCCAGAAGATGCTGGCCAGGTTCTCGCACCTATCTTTGCTTCGAAACAGTGCCTTGGTCGCTCGAGACAGCTGCGGGCCACCACACCACCACCACACACACACACACACACACAGCGTACACGTGCGAATGAGTGGTGCTTGCACAGATTAGGAAATCAATAAGAGCACTGGACTATCAGCTGGAGCGTACCAGCGACTTGCGTTTGTGCTCCTCCCACTCCAAGAGAAAGTGGAGCCGTTCCAGCGGGGAGTCATCCGGCTCGGGGAGGGTCTCCGCTTTGGTCTCTTCTCCCTCCGCCTCCGCCGCTGCCTTTTCGGCCCGCTTTACCATGCCGCCGAGGGAGAGAATCTCCGCCGCATCGGGCCCAGACGTTGCTTTCTTCCAGGCGCTGGCCCGTTTGGCGAGCGCCTGCTTGACCCTTTCGGCCAGCTCCTCCGCAGTCACCCTGCGAACAAGGACTCCACACCCGACCACATCGCCTTTTGCACGCAGCAAAGGGGGCACGACGGTTAGTCCAAACCGGTCGTAAACCGGAAGTGAAACAGGTTCGAGGACAGGTGTGCTCACCGGTGGTGAACTGTGGGCCGTACTCCTCGCCCATCCAATTCCACGCACTATCGAACAGGCCCGGGTACTTGTGGCCTAGGCAGTGGGACAAGCAAGGCTCCGTTAGCGAACCAACGCTCCACTGCTGTGGCAAGTTCGGTGGGGGGAGGGCCTTACCATCATCGCCGTGGTAGCCATAGGACCTGGGCACGCAGGAGGGGCGGAAAGGTCAGAGATGCGAGACATTGGCGAAGACCGGTAACTCACAAGTGGTGGAGGGAAGACGAACTTTGAGCGAGGGTCCCAGCCCGCTTGGATGTTGCGCCGATCAAAGTCCACCGGCGCAATGCCGATCGAGATGTAGCTGTAACAAGGCATGGGTCCAGGTCCAGGAGGTTAGCCAGTGCGCTGATTGAAGACCGGTAAGCAGCAATAACTCACCCGCGCTGGCCCTTGTCCTCGATTCGGGTCTCAAAGTACGAAAGCAGCAGGTCCGATGGTTGATTGAGGGCGAGCGGCAAGAACATTAGCGGCGTGTCCGCTTGCGTGACCTGTCAGTGCCAGTGGGGATGGGAGAGTCGTCATTGTGCGCACATGGTGTGCGTCAGTCAGCGACCATCACACGCTCGCGTGGTCCTGGGCGAGGCATACCCTGGTGGTGTCGCTCATATCGGCCACATCTGGATCCGCGCTGTTTAGATAGCGGGCCCGAATAACGCCATCGGGGCCCTCCGAGTTCGAGACCAGCTCCAGCAACACCTCCCTCTGCGGCACATCCAGGGGCTGAAGGGCAGAGCAGCGTGAGTACTTGACACGAACCGTGACGTCCGGAAAGCGCCAGAGCTGAAACGGTTACCTTGAGCTTGATGGCGGCCAGCTTCTTCGCCTTCAAGTGCCGCGCTTTGGTCAGTTCCCTCCACGAGAGGGCCGGCTCTTGCGTGTGGTGGTGGTGCAGCGCCTCGTCGGAGACGTGCGACTTGACCCAATGCATGAGCCTCTTCCTCTTGCGCTCCTTGGGCTCCTTGGGCTCCTCGTCCGTTGCGTCGTTGCGTTCGGCCTCGCGCCCGTCCGCCTCCTGCTCGTCCAGGCGATGTCTGAGGTCATAGTAGCTCGCCTTGATCTTACGCTCCTTCTCTTCTGTCATACGACCCACACATTCCAAGTACGCCACCTGCCAGAGCTCATCGCTGAGGAAAATGCGAAAATGTGAGCATGTTGAGATGTAGCGAGCCAAGAGGATTCAACGGATGGACGTACGACGTGCACAAGCGAAGCCAATGCCTACAAACCTGCATCGCGCGAATGAGATCGCCTTCTTCATTTGGGCGTGCGGGGGGGCCTCCGGGCGGCCTAAAAAGCCGCTCAAATATGCCTAGCTGCAGTTCATCGGGAAGCAAGCTAAAGCTTGCCCTTCCTTCCATGCTTGCCGAAGGCGCGTTCAGATTAATGGCAAAAAGAGGTGTGAAATTTCGAAGCCGAAGAAAGGACAGGGAAATCACAAAGATCTTTAGATTTTTTAATCCAAGATTGAAATGGGGCGCGAGCCCTGCAGATCTGCACGTGGAGCTAGGTTCTCTGTGCCCTTCCTATGCGCAGTTCTGGCACTGCTCCTTGTTGTTCCTACCAACGCCAGGACCTTCCCTGACACCGTCCCCCCCTCGGCTCGATGGATGTCCCTCACCCAACAGGATATTGCCAACCTCACCCTTTCTGGTAGGCCCCTCCCTCGCCTCTCTGACTGGGTTGTCAGCTCCTGAGCTTCCCTTCTTCTCTTTATACACACAGAGCTGGTAGTGCCGGGCACGCATGACACGGGCACGTACGCGCTCATAGACCAGCTCGCCCCGGATGTACACACCCCTGCCTCAGGCCCTGTGGGTCCAAGGAGTCAAAAAGAGAGTGAGGTCATGACCCTTGCGTGCAGGTGAACGTGTGGGTGCAGGACCTGCTTGTCACGCTGCGCAAGATGGGCGTCGAGGTACCCCCTACTTCCTCGTTGCACTGCAAGCCGCGTTTAAGTGATGCCTCATTGCTACACCACCGCAGAAGCCATACCAGGTGATCAGGGACTGGGCCGACACGCAGAACACCGATGTGTACACTCAACTTTACAAGTAATGCGACCCTTCCTCCTAGAACTGATGCAGGCTGTGGGACTCACGGTGCAAGGGACACAACGCAGGGGCGCCCGCTTCCTCGATATTCGAGTGTGCTGGAGCCAGGACACCGCCATGTACCATACGCTGCACTTTATCCTCGGCAGCCCGACCGAAGGTAAGCCCTTCACATCTTCTGGTAGCCACCACCCCGCGAGATGGTACTCACGCGCACACGCACAGAGATGCTGGGCAATATAACCCAATTCCTCACCGACTTCCCGGAGGAGATCGTCATCCTGCAATGGGGCTCGTTCGCCGGGTACCGGCCGTGCTCCTGGTTTCACCCGCACTCACGAACTGGACCTCACCCATGTTCGCGCCAGGTTCAATGACACACAGCACGACAATCTGGTGATGCTAATGCACAAGTACCTGGGACCCTTCGGCATGTTCCCCAAGTCGCTTGCCCCCAGGCTGGCGCAAGCCGCCCACGTCCCGCCCAAGGTCGGCCGGCCCGTCAAGCCCCTCGAGTCGCGCCGCCACGACACCGCATTCCAGCGTGGAGCATCATCAGGCGAGAGGGTCGAGCAAGGCGAGGGAGACCGGCTCCCCTTCATCCAAGGTGCCGCGGGCATCGAAGACCGGGGCAGGAGCAGGATGGGCGTGATAGCCGACAAGTACGCGTACGCCGGCTTCACGTTTACCTACGGTGATATGCTGCGATCCGGCAAGCGGGTGCTCGTCCTCTACGACGACATGCCGACGGCCAACCGCTACGACGAGCTGTGGCCCTCTCAGGAGTACTAGAGCACCGCTCCTTCGTTTTCTCGTGGGACAGGCGTCGCAGTCAACTTACTCCGAGTGTGCGCAGGTACCTGGTGTCTGATTGGGCCAACGTCGATAACTTCCCTGCCATGCTCGACCACGAGACCAAGTCTGTGCAGTCGCAGACAGGTGGCGTTCCCTTCTGCGACGAGACTCCCCCCCCCCACTCACCTCTCTCGTCGGAGGGTTGCTTCCTCTGTACTCACCAGAACACTGGTCGTTACGCCAGGCAATCCCGACGCGGTCTACAAGCTGCAGTGGGTTCTCACAACGTCCGCGAAAATGTACCAGTCCCCCGCGCCACACCGCTTTTTCCCTCCTGCGACTTAGTGTCTAACGGAGGAACGGGCGCGGAAGGATTGTGGATGCCATTCTCAACCCGTGGAACAAGCTGCGAGACCTGCACCAGCTCTCCCGCCTGGCCAACGGCAACAACTTCGAGTCGTTCATGAAGGAGATGATTAACTATCGCATCAACATCTTGATGACCGACTACCAGAGCGAAGTCAACTCCCTTGATTGGGTTCGTACCCAAACCCCCGCCCTTCTCGTGGACTCCTCTCGACTTACCCGTGGCTCCCGCCTTTCGGCCAGGCCCGCGTGCTGAACCGGCTCAAGTGCAACGACCGTAGGCAGTACCGTCAGGTCGACTGTCCCGTTTGGAAAAAGGAGGGGGCGTGCGCCAATAATGTGACTGTCCAGCAGCTCTGCCCCTTGAGTTGCAACGCCTGCAACTGGACCCGTATAGAAGGTACGTGCACCCATGCACAAGTGAAAGTCACCAGGCACTTGCCAGTTAAGTGACCTTACCCTCCGACGTCGCTGTTCTCCAGGCAAGCCCGGTGATAAATGCGTCAACAACGCCCAGTGCCTGTTTGGCATCTGCAACCAGCAAGCCGGGATCTGTCTCAACGACAGCCCTGGCGGTTCCGGTACCTCCCACCGCGCACAAGAACCCTCACGCGACTCACACATTCGTGTGCTACAGGCGACGCTTGCGGAGTCGACTCGCAGTGCTTGAGCGGTAGCTGCTCCAACTTTGCGTGTACTGGTACAGGTCACCACAGTGCTGGAGGGTTGCCAGACCCCGTCTTGACTCTGACGACCTGCTTTCCTCTTCCCTCAACAGCGGCGTCTGTCGAGCGGCACCCAAGCAACTGGTTGCCGAGCGGCAATCGTGGGAAGATGGCGCTCGCGGAATGAGCCTGTGCAGGGCCAGCTCCTGTGGAGCGTCGTCGCCAGCTCGGCTTGCCCGACCATTTGTGGTGGACTTTCCACGCTGATTACAGGTTGCGATTGCTTCTCTTTCTCTCTTTGTTTCGTCTACTTCAGTTGGAAGTCATAGATGAGGCGGCCGGGCGTGCACTGGACGTTGCTAACCCGAAAGCGGAACGGGCCGCCCATGTCAGGGTCGAGGGAGTGGCGCCTGTCTGGACGGAGGCCCGGCGGTCCCTTTTCGTCGGTGGACAGCACATCCCCCAGGGTCCACCCGATCGTCATGTGTGGCCGCGGATCCTTGATGGCACGGCGTACATGTAGAGCGTCAGTGTTGTGTGTGGCGAAGCTTTGGCTGTGCCGCGAGGTACCTCATAGTAGGTCGGTAGTCGGAACTGCTTGAAAACCTCGTCCACCTTGGCGATGAGCGAACACACCTGCACGACCACACAGCCAGCCCGGATCAGACAAGAGCGAGCGGAGAGAGGAAGAGGAAGAAGAAGAGTGAGCGGAGAGAGGAGCGCTACCTTGGACTTCCCATCGACGACGCTCAGCGAAAGGAACGATCGCGTGTGCTCATCGTTTGTGAACACCTCGTACGCCCCAAAGCTGGCCTCGAAACTGCATTGCGCGCACAGCACCTCGTTCATCAGTGCCTAAAGGTACGGCGACAAGAGGAGTGGGACGTGACTGAACCTGCGCTCGGGTGTGAGGGTGGACCGCAAAAGGTCGATGAGGGGGTCGATCTGGTGCTGGCGCACGCCCACGGTGCGTGAGATGCTGACGTGATAAATCAGCTCCAGCGGCCGGCGGCTGCTCGTGACGTCGCCGCTGCTTTCATCCCGCAGCTCGCTGATGGAGTAGACCTGTCGGCCGGGCAGCCTGCGCACATGAGTATGGGCCCACCGGATACTACCACACACACACACACACACGAGGTACCAGTCGCGGAACTGTTGGAGCAGCCGATCGGCACACGGCATCAGGCCATCCACGGCTGTGATGTACACTGCGGAGCGGCACGCGGTGTGAGTGGGTGGGCTATGCCAGGGCGAGCACGAACTGCACCAACAAGCGCGCGAGCGTACCGGGTATGTAGACGAAGGTGGGGTAGTTGCCTTCGATGTGCGGAAAGCTGCGCACGCGGCCCAGGTGTGCCGAGGTGTCCTTTGTTTCGTTGGGGGAGCTGCTGCCGCCAAACAGGTCGGCGGGCGGGGGCGGCAGCAGCACCACCGGCTTTGCACCCTCTGACACGCGAGCTTTCTTGGTCTTTGTTGCCGCCGCGAGCGTAGCACTCTTGCCTGGGGATGTGTCGTGTTTTCCCTCCAGCGCAGTTCGGCTTCGCTTCAGGTTTACGGCCGCCTCGGTCACTTGTTCTTCCTCACCCACTTCTTCATCTTCGCCATCATCGTAAGCCGCCAGCAGGTTCTCCATTTTTTATTTTATTTTTGTTTTTGTTTTTCCTTTTCTTACCAGAAATTAATAAAAAAAGTCAAATGGAATGCGTGGAACGCCGGAAAGAGAGAAGAAAGTGAAAAAAAACAAGTTTTCTTACCCTTCATTTTCCGGATCTCATATCTCTCGGCCATCTCGCGATTGTAGCGATCACCAACCTGCTCCATTCCGCTCCGTAAACGCTAGCTCCAAGACACCGTGAGGAGGATCATAATGCGTCGTGGTGCCGGACCCAACAAGAGCAAATTTGCTCCGAAATCAGGCGCAGCCAAGGGCAGATCGGGCACCTCGGCTGCGAAGAGCAATGCGAAGAACAACAAATCGTCGGCATCTTCGAAGAAGGGGGTAGCGGACAAGGCGGAGAAGAGGAAGCCGCAATCGCAGCTCGATGTGTATGAAGACAGCAGCGATGGAGAGGGCAACGCCGCGTTCTACTCGCACATTGATGAAGGGGCAAGGCCGGACATGGAGGGCATGGATGCGGCCGCCCGTAGACGCTTCAAGTCCACCATGATAAACGCCGAAGAGGATGATGACGAAGATGGAGATGTCTTTGAAGATGACGAGGAAATCGACGAAGATGAGGCGTTCGACGAGGAGGATGAGAAGAGATACGGCGAAGTGCTCAGCGGAATCGGCCAGAGGGGCAAGGAGGCGGCCAAAGGGAAGGCCGGCAAGGGTAAGGACAAGAAGAAGGCTGCTCTCAAGAAGCATCAGGTACGGAGGATCTCTTCATTTCCTTAAATTTCCACAAATCAAAACGCTTGCTGATGATTTTTTGCGTTTTATATTTATTAACGCGATGTGCTGCAGGAAATCACACTTTCAGAGAGCGATGACTCGGGCAAGGAGTACTCGGACGACGGTGACGACGACGAGGCCGATGGTGCCTCTCCTTGTCCTCTTCTCCGCTTCTCTCTCTCGGCCTCTTGGCACTCGCGCACCCGCACTGACTTTCTTTGTTGGCCTTTGCCCCCTCACGCAGACTTCGAGGGCGACGAGAACGAAGGCGACTTCAAGCGTCTGGACGAAATGTTTGACGAACTCGATGAGAATGAAGACGACGAAGAGGAGGCACGCCAGTCCCCCTCTTCACGTCGATTTGGATCCCACCTTTTTGGGCCACCTGCATGACAGACTGACTGACTGACCCGGTTGCACCACCGGCCTCGTTGTTATTGCTTTCTCTAGAGCGGCAAGGCGCAGGAGGGCGCCTATGAGCACATGATGGCCGCGGTGCAGGGCAAGGTGCGCGCTCATTGGTCTTTGCCGCTGCACTAGACAGTGGACTAACCCGCGCTGCCGATGTCGTCACAACACATCAGAAAAAGGCGAAGAGGAAGATGTCTGGTCCCTCGGCGGAGCAATTCTATCCCGAGGGCGAGTTCAACCTGCAGCCTTCTGGTAACTACTGCAACTGCCGCACCCGAGTCGAATGGCATCGTCTCACCCTCCACTTTCTTCACCTGCGTGCCCGCGCGCGCAGCCAACAAGGGCATGCTCACGCTGGACGCGCTGATGGGATCGCTGAAGGATGAGCTGCAGTACGCCGACGTGAAGAAGCAGCTGACTGAACTGCAGAAGGTTTCTTGCCCCTTCCCCACCAGTCCACAGCCCCCCCCCCTCTCATTCGTGTGCGAACGCGTTCTCGATGCGTTGACGTTCCTCCTCAACGCGTGTTATTTTGCCTGCTTCCTTGCCTGCTCCAGACGAAGAGCCTGCTCGCACAGCCCCTGGATCAGCCCATCAAGCAGAAGCTTACGCGCGAGGAGGCCTATGAGAAGAAGAAGGAAGAGATCACCGACAAGTGGGAGACCACCGTCCGGGAGAACCGAAAGGTATGTCAATCACTCGCCCCCCTCGGGCCCGCGCGGAGTGTCAACTGATCCATTCCCACGTTTGCCCACGCGAGCACAGGCCGATCACCTCAAATTCCCGTTTGCCGAGCCGGCGCCAGAGAGGCTCACCGCAGCCAAGTTGGCCCTGATCGACACGGTACGCACACCTCCCTGAAGAGAACCACTGGCGGGCACGCTTGTTGACCGACGTATCGCACTTGTTCTCTTTCGTTCTTTTCTTGGCCGTGCACAGCCCCAAAACGATCTGGAGAGGGGCATCGCCGACATTCTGGCGCAGTCCGGAGTTGCGAAGCAGGCGATCGACCACTTCGAGGGCCTCGACATGAACGAGCTCAGCACCGACGAGGTCAAACAGAGGGAGGCGCAGATCAAGAAGATGAAGGCCGTCCTGTTCTACGAGGAGTCCAAGGCCAAGCGGAGGAAGAAGATCAAGTCCAAGGCGTACGTCCTACTCCCACAACAACCCTCTGCTCATGTAAGCCCGTATTGATTTGTTTGTTGTTGTTGTTGTTGTTGTTTTGGGCGTGTGCAGGTATCATCGCATTCTGAAGAAGCAGAAGCAGAAGTCCGCCATGTCGCTGGACGAGCTTGGCCAGCTGGACGAGGAAACGGCCCGCACAGAGGCCGAGAAGATCGAGCGCCTCCGAATTCAGGAGAGGATCACCCAGAGGTGCGTTGTTGCTTGCATGCGGTTCCACCGCGCGCAACCTGATTCTCACAATTTCCATTGTGCTGCACGACAGGCACAAGAACAAGGGCAAGTGGGCGCAGAGACAACTGACGCGAGGCCACCTCGACACCGAGGTACCGCACCACCATGCTGCTGCTGATGATGATGATGCCTACATCGCCGAAGATATTCACTCTTTTCGCCTTCCTCCCCCCCTAGACCCGCCAGGCCATCTCGGAGCAGATCAAGATCAGGGACCAGCTGCTGAAGAAGCAGATGTACGTCTGCCATCCTGGGGTCCTCGAGGCTGTTCGCTGCGGCGGTGTGTGGCAACGTGAATGCTCACCCGACGGCCATCGCCTTGTTACGTCATGATCACAGGAACGCGAACGAGGATGACGATGCCGATATTGACGACATGAACGAGGAGGAGCTGCAGGAGGCCCTGGACATGCTGGAGAAGGAGGAGACGCCGCAGGTCACCAAGGTTCGCGCCGACTGCCGATCGATCTTTGGTTTGATTTTGATGGAGTGGCGCAGTGACTGACGTCCCGCGCGCGCATCTGCAGGGATTGATGGGGATGGACTTCATGAAGCGCGGTCAGAAGCGGCGCGCCGACGAAATGCGGGAGGCCAAGGAGGAGTGGGAGCGGGACATGGAGGAGATGATGCGCCAGCGCGACGCCGACAGCGACGACGAGAACCTCGAGGCCGAGGCGAAGGTGCCCGAGGAGACCGAGGTGAAGGGCAGGCGCACGGTTCAAAGGGACATGGGCGCCACGAAGGCCGGTTCGTCCGGTTCGTCGGCGCCGGTCAAGTTCTCGGGCGCCACCCAGCAGACCGAGAAGGCCGCCCTCTCCAGCGGCCGCACCGTCAGGATGAGCGGTCACGCCACCATCGGTACCACACACACACACACGACACGACACACTAGCCGAACATCGTCGCTAAGCCCTCCTTCTCCACCGCCCGCCACGTCGTGTGTGTGTGTGTGTCCAGACGTGCCCGCCCTCCTCAAGAAGGGCACCAAGCAGACCACGAAGGAGCCCGAGATCGCCAACATTTTTGCCGTGGAGGAGTTCCCCGACGTCGAGGATGCGGGACCCGTCGTGCACGACGTGAACAAGACGAAGGACGAGGTGGCGGCCATCCTCAAGGAGAGCGAGGACCAGGCCGAAAGCAAGCGAACCAACAACAACAAGAGGGCGAAGAAGGCCAACAATGGCCAGACCCCGGAGAAGAGCAAGGCCGCTCCGGCCCGGAAGCAGACCCCCACCAAGGCCGCCGCCGCCAGCAGCGCGTCGTCGGAAGGCGAGGCGCAGGCGACGATGGAGGAGGAAGAGACCCTGGCCTCGCCCAAGCCCAAGGGTCCGCTGTCGGTGGCGCACATCAAGGCCCCGGCAGCTCGCCCGCAGGCCGTACCCGACGAGGCCGACGAAGAGGACGAGGCCGACCAGGCCGACCACATCTCGACCACCACCACCACCACCACTAGCACCACCACCAAGACGTCGCGCCACGCTCCCCGAAACCCGGAGGTGAACGATATGGAGAACCCGTGGATGAAGAGGTCGTCAGCCGCGACGGGCGTCGTCGCCAAGAAGACCGCGCACTCGGTCATCACCGCTTCGCACGCCGGCACTACCGCCGACGACAAGGTGTCCAAGAAGCAGAAGAAGGAGGCGCTCGGCAAGAGGCAGCAGGCGGAGACCACGCTCAAGATCAACGTGGAGCGGCTCATCACCGACGTGGCCTCCGCCCAGGTCAAGGAGCACGACGACGACCGATCGGGCGCCGACAGCGGTAACGGCTCTTCTTCTTCGTTCAATCTGCTGGCGTCGGCGACCGAGGAGCAGAAGGAGCTCATCAAGCGGGCCTTCGCCAACGACGACGTGGTCGAGGAATTCAGGGCCGCCAAGCGAGCGGAACTGGAGGCCGACGCTCCGGCTCCGCCCAAGCCGACGGTGATGCCCGGCTGGGGCGCGTGGGTGGGCGAGGGCGTTTCGGCTAAGCCCGCGCCTCCGCCCAAGAAGCAGCCGCGCATCCAGAAGCCCAAGCGAGCCAAGGACGGGCTCCCGGTCAAGCCACCCACCAGGACCGACGACGGCCTCGACCACGTCATTATCAACCAGAAGCGAGACAAGAAGGTACAACGCCCACCTCAACGCCCTCCGCCCCCGAAACGTGGCCTCACCACTGTGCGTGTTTGTAGTTCGCGCGCTATCGGGCCGACCAGCTTCCCTCGACCTTCCGAAAGCAGCCGGAGCTCTACGAGGCGCAGCTCCAGACGCCCCTCGGCAGGGAGTGGAACACGCAGCAAGTCTTCAACGACATCACCCGCCCTCGCGTACGTCTTCAGGACCACCCCGCTCTCTCTCTCTCTCTATGACGCCTTTCCTCTTGTCTCCCTCCTCGTTGGCGTTCTTGTTGGCTCACGCGCATGTCCCTCCTTGGTTGGTTGGTGCAGATCGAGACGAAGGCGGGCCACATCATCCGACCCATCTCGGAGCCCCTCGTCAAGAAGCAGAAGCAGGAGGAGGACCAGGGCGAGCCCGTCAACCGTGGTGCTGCCGCCGCCGGCAACAAGCGGAAGCGAGCCGACACCAAGAACGCCAAGCAGACCACCAAGAAGTGAAGCAGCTGCTGCCCTTCAGACAACAAACAAACTGCCATTTTTTCCCTCTTCGTCGTGGCGCGCTTGGTGGTCATAGAGTCGTCAGGAGGACGCGCTGGCGGGACGCAGGGCGTACATGCGGACAGGGAGCATGCCCGGAGGGAACTCCTCCTGCACGGCGTCTCGCACCGGCATCAGCCCGGCCTCCTCGAACAGCCGACGCAAGTACCCGTCGGACCTGTCGTCACGCGCATTCCAGTGTGGCGGCGATGCAGTGAGTCGAGAAGGAGAGAAGAAGAAGAAGAGGCATAATGAAAAGCGGACCTGGTGATGGAGTTGTCCTCCTTGTCCACGTAGAAGCCCTGCTTGGAGTTGAGGTTGTCCTTGATGACGATGATGCCGTTCTCTCGCAACGCCTCCCTGCATCGCCGGAGAAACGCCACAAAGTCCTCTGCAAGGCCGCCACCAGCTCAGTGTGAGTCGCGCGTGCAGGCCCGAATGGTGGCGACGAAAAAAAAAGGCTGCGTGCCGTCGGTGAGGTAGCCGATGACCCACTGGACCCATACGAGGTCGTAGTGCTGCTTTGCGGGCGCAAAGGACTGCAAGCCCTCGTAGAAGAACCCCTCCACCCTGGCGCCGACCACACGACGAGTTGAGTCGAAGGAGCTCCCGCCCAGAGGAGTAGAACAATCCAATGATAATGAATGGACAACCAGTCAGAGGGGCGCACCGGTGGCCGTTCAGGGGCTGGAGAGGGCCCAGCTGCTGCTTGGCCTTGTCCAGGAATCGGGCGTCGGGCTCCACCAGATCGACCTGCGGGTCACACGACACCCCGGCGTCAGCGTCCCCTCGGGCGGGGCCGGATGAATGGACGAAACGAGAGGCGGCATTAC
This sequence comes from Acanthamoeba quina, assembly GCA_000826445.1. Taxonomy (NCBI): domain Eukaryota; phylum Discosea; order Longamoebia; family Acanthamoebidae; genus Acanthamoeba; species Acanthamoeba quina. The sequence goes on along the minus strand of CDFN01056137.1, from coordinate 1,144 downwards.
CCGATCGAAGAGGTCCAGGAGGAGGTGGCGAGTGATCCTTCCGATTCCCGCACCGCAATCTGCGCGCACACGACACACGCGACACACAGCGGACGAGGCGTGAGAAGTGTGTTTGCGCGGGGGATGAGGAATGGAGCGGTACCGAGAGCTCGAGTCGTCTCGATCGGAGCGAGGCTAGGTGGAGAAGTTGTGTCTGTGGAGGACGCCGTCGAAGAAGAAGAGGCGGAAGAGGTGGGAGTAGAGCCAATGGCGGGGATGAAGCTGGACAGGAAGGCGCGCGAGGTCTTGATATCGACGGTGGACAAGAAGCCGAACCCGCCCAACACGCCGTCCAGGGTGGGCTCCACCTTGGCCCAGTACTCCTCTGCAGCGACCACAACGCGTTGGCAAACAATAATAAATAAATTCAATAAAGTAAATAAATAAATGGTGGTACCGGAGCCCTGGTACCAGGGCTTGCCCTCCGCCGCCGCTGTGGCGTCGTCGCCCTGCCCGCCCTCGGACGCCTTGGCGCACTTCAGGGAGCGCCACAGGGCCTCTTCGCTCGCGTAGGCCGCCCCGTGCGAGTCCTCGCCCGCAAACTGGCACCGGTCAATGGCGTGCCGCTGTGAGATTAAATCGCTCCGGCCAAAAACCGAGATGGTGGTGGGCCAACGAAAGGAGGAGAGCAGCCACTTGTGTGAGCACCTTGAGCTGGGCAGATGGAGGGTTGGATCCGTCATCTTCAAGGCGAGGCCTCTTGGCCGCAACGCTGACGTCGGCTGAGGTGCTGGCCTCTTCTTCAACGCCACGCCTCGTGCTGTCCTCTTCCGGTACAGCCTCCACGCCTTCTGCCACCGAGGGCTCCTTCCGCTTCTTGCTGTCCTCCATCTCTAATCAATTCTTTTTTTCATTTTTTTTTATGTTGGAATTAAAAATAAACAACCAAAGAAAAAAGAAATCAAAAGAAATGCGTTGTCCAAAGGAAAACGGAGCGGTCCGGTCTTTTCGCCCATAGGTTTCGGGCCTTTCCTTCGTTTTCTCCTGTTGGACAGAGCCACGACTGCTCCGCGTGGTTTCGATGAGTAATCTAAACTCCATCAATTTCGTTGGGCGGTCGGGCTCTGGCGGGGAAAGGCAGCGATTGGTTACCGCAGCACTCCGG
>CDFN01056113.1:0-11868 GCA_000826445.1 Acanthamoeba quina | reverse complement strand
GTGGAAGAGGGTGCGGATCGCTGTGGGCGCCATTAAATTATACTTGGTCATGGACGTATCCCAAGTACAAATCGTGAGGGCCTTCTTGTTGTTGTTCTGTTTCGTGGCTGCGTGTGTGTGGCCGTGGTGTGAAGCGGGGAGGGAGGAAACCTGGTTCGGTGAGATAGAGGATCTCTTCCCAGTTGGTGAGCGTGGGCACCATCTTGAACGCCTTTGGCAGCTTGCCCGACTTGTATTTGGCGAGCAGTCTTCCCACACTGTAGCGTAGCACGGCACGCAATCAGGGGCTGCCACAAGCAGGCAAGCAAGCCAAAACGCGCAGTCGAGGGAGGAGGCAATACCCACGGTAGACTTCAACCACCTTCGGGTTGAGCCTCTGCAAAGGAGGTCCCTCCTGACCTATAAGCAGAGACAACACGATTGAGCTAAGATGAACCACTAAAGAAGAACGAACGAAGTGAGGGAAGAACGAACCCTCACGTGCCATCTCCATCTCCTTCTCCTTGATCTTCTCCATGATAATGTCGGCCAGGGTCCGTCGTGGCTGCTCAGGGGCAGACCACATGGCCAGCGCCTTCTCCTCCTCCGGGTCGAGAACAACCTCCTCCTGATCGTAGTCTCCTTCATCCTCGTCAAAATCCTCCTCGTCCGAGCTTTCGTGCTTCTTTGTTGTCGTCCTTACTCTCGCCGATACTCGCTCCCGCCTCCTGCATACACAAATTGCGAATGAGAATTGAGAATGCGAGGCTAGTGTTTCAAAGGCGGGATGGCCGCACTCTTGTTGAGCTTCTTCAAGCTGCTGCTCCTTGGCCATCGCAAGAGCCTTCTTACTCAGAGAATCGGACACGAAATCCTGAAATCGCGAATTAATGGAAATCGTGATTGGAGTTGTTGCCAGAAAATTGAGATGATTTGCACTGGATGATGCACAAACCTCTTCCTGCTGCATGCGGCTGTGTCGGGTGGCCTTCTCCCTGGGCTTTGCTCTCGGCTGTACATACTGTTCCTTCTCCTCGGCCCGGGTGATTTGGGCCGCAAGGGGCTCGTGGCGCTTCGTGGTCTTTCCCTTCCTCTCCTTGGGCATCTTCTTCTTCCTCTGTGACGTCTTGCTGGTCAGTTTGTTGTACTTCTCTTCGTCTCCTTTCGCAGATGGAATGGACCGGGATGAGCAACAAATCGGGAAAGATGAACCGGAGAAAGAAGGCAGAAGTCAGGAAAAGAGAAAGAAACCAATTTTCCTTCAAGATAGTGTCGACAACCCCGCACCACGCCGATTGTCGGCGTTCAACGAGCTCAAGGTCAAAGTGCCCACTTCCCTCGGAGACCTCCGCACCTCTTCCAATCTCCTCACGCGCCACCTGCCGGAACTGCCGGGTCCACCATGTCTTCGGGTACCTGGTCCTGCAATTTGCAAATCATTGTAAATGCGATCAATTAAAGTAATTGATTTCAGGAGGAAAGCCACAAAATGCGAAGAAAGGGGCGAATCCTGCGCAAAGGAATGAGCCACAGCTCTATGACAAGCAGATGGACACCCACATCTTCGGCTCGAGTTCGGTGGACGCCATCTTTCGCGACGGCTACATTAGTCAGAAGGGACTTGCCAATCTGGCCCACTACAAGTACTCGGGGTCCGACCTGAGTTTTCTCTACAACCTCGTCCTCACCCACTACTTTGACTGGCTCGTCCTCCGCATGCCCCTCTGGATTGCGTACGCGCTCCTCCCCGTTCCGCTCTGCGGCATGCAACGCGTGCCTTGGCTAAACACCTCTTCTCTGCGTGTCGTGTGCGTCGATGCCGGCAGGCCCAACATGCTGACGCTGATAGGGGTTCTGTTCAACTATGCATTTTACTTCCTTCTTGGCTACTACACTCCCCACCTCACGGGCGTGGCTCCCGCGTGGGTCTATTTCGTCTCTGCCTTCTGTATCTTTGCCTATCAATCCCTCGACAACATCGACGGTCGCCAGGCCCGACGGTACACACCACTCCACGTCCTGGTCCTTTCCTTTTCCTATGCTATGACCACCGCTTATCATCAATCGCGTCGTGCTGTTCGTGTTGATCAGAACGGGGTCCTCCTCTCCGCTTGGTGAGCTGTTCGACCACGTGTGTGATGCCGCCAGTTGTCCAGTACGTGCAGCGATCAATGCTTCAGTTGCTTAAGCACGTTCTGATCAACTGCGTTCCTTGCATGCCCTTGCCGCAGCTGTTCGCTCTTTCCTTGACGGCCACTCTGCAGCTCGGCCCGTGGTATGGCTACGCTACGCTGCTTGCCATCTGCCTGCCCTTCTACTTCGCCCACTGGGAAGAGTGCGCCTCCTCACCTCCATTCTTTACGCACATACAATGCATACCACACCGCTACCACGCGTAGCCACAACGGCCCTCACGATTTATACCTGGGATACGTCCATGACCAAGTATAATTTAATGGCGCCCACAGCGATCCGCACCCTCTTCCACGTGATGGTGTGGAGGGTTCCATCACGAAGATAGCCGTCGGCTTCTTTCCACGCCCGACGGTTATAATTTGATGGGCACACTCAACACTCTTACACACAACACACTGCCTGCAGGCAGTGTTGTCTTTGATTGCGGCGCGGGGCATTACTAACTGGCACATGCATCATTGATTCAACCACAGGTACTATTCCGGGTCGCTCGTCTTGGGCAAGTGGAACGGTCCCACCGAAGCTCAGGTCCTGAGCATGGCGGTCTACATCGGAACCGGCATTGCTCGTACGCTGTTCATCTTTCGCGTCGCCATTCGCAATCGAGTGCTGGCCACTGACGTCAGCTCCTTGACTCTCACCGTGTAGGGTGCTACGACTTTGACTTCTGGTCAATCAACCTATTCGGGGAGATCAGCATCGGCAAAGCCCTGGCCATCAGCTTCTACATCGGCGCCGTGCTCACATGTGCCACCCAGTGCGTACCCCATCAGCTGAGGTCTGTCTCTGAGGGAAATCCAGTCCTGACCGGTCTGGGTTGTCTGCCTACAGCATCGGTAAGGTGGTTGGAATGCTCAAGCACCGGCCCGGCGCCATCATCAAGGCGCTTCTCCAGCTCACGCCCATTACCGTCGTCGTCGGCCTCGGCAGCCTGTGGATCGGCCTCTCCTGGGAGCTGTTCATCGTCCACCCGCGCACGATCATGATGTCCTGCGCCATGGCCTTTGTCTACCTCGTGGTACGGCCCACCCGTGGTGGGCGACGATGGGAGCTTCATGTGATTTACCGTCGCGTGTGTGCTTTGCAGACTCGTCTGATCGTGCAGCGCATCTGCTCTGAGCCGATCCGTATCTTCTACGTGATCGAGGTCCCCTTCTTTGTTTTGTCGTTCAACGCGGTCTGGACGCGCTGGTTCATGATGTACGTAGAGCCGCCTCTTGGAGAAGACGAGAAGGTGAGAGGATGCTGTATCACGGCTCACACTGGCGATCGAATACATTCTTGCTCCAACAGGACCCCGCTTGTCGAGGAGGAGGTGCTGATGTGGCTGTTCCTCGTGTACTCGGTGAGCAACGTGGTCTTCCTCGGCTATTCCCTCATCAGGCAGCTCTGCGCGCACCTGAAGATCAACGCCTTCACCATCCCCTATCCCTCGTCCTCGGCCGCCAGCAAGAAGAGACTCCCCGCCAAGCGGGACTAGGTGATCAATTGCTCAGGAGGGCACAACCTATAGAGGTAGAACAGATACTCTTGTAGATTGCAGTCCTTTCGGATTAAACTTGATGTTGTCCGGAATGCTCTTGCGTCCCAAGCGGAGGCAAAAAAGGCGGGAAAAGCGGTGCGCCACAAAAAATCAATCGTCGTAAGCAAGATGGAAGGTGGCGGAGCTGCCCTCTCACGCTACGAAAAGACCAACCAGACATTGCTGGAAACGATCGAAGGCCGGCACGCTCGAATCGATCAGCATGGACTGGTATGCCGCAGGCCCCATTTTCTACACCTGCGATCTCAATTCAGATTTAAATTAACATGACAAATCGCTCCAGGCCCAACTGCTAGATAAGAACTACAAGCGTTTCGTCGACAATCTCTCAGCGTATAAGCCCTCCTCAGGTGCATCGCTGGAGAAGGTTCGCTCGGGGAAGGTGGAGCTCGGGGGCAAAGTCCAGACAATTAATGCAAGCGAACGCGAGTTTGTAGCCAAGTTGAGCAAACGATTGGTACACAAGCTGCCCGCCCTAAGCATCTGCAGGACGAGAACTCACCAGGCGCGCCATGCTGCCGTCATGCAGGACCTTGACGCGGTGGAGGCACTCAAGATCTTCCGCAACTTCATGAAGTATGAAGCAACAGGACGCTTCGAGTACGATGCCGAAACCTCCCTGCGCGAGGTACGCTCCTTCTCGCAACGATCTATCGGTCTTCGTGTCTCCTCTTCAGCCTGCTGCATGCCTGGCTTACGCTTTCTTCACAATCTGCAAAGGTCATGCGGCACTACTACCGCGAGCGGCAAGCGCTGCTCAAGTGCCTCTCGGCCATCTTCCGCATCTCCATGGCAGACCAAGATAACGCCCCTGTCGAAGAGGCACAACAGCGGCTGAGCGATCCCAAGAACAAGCTCGACCGTCGCATGCTCGAGCAGTTTATCAATCTGTCGGACGAACCCGTTCCAAAGGAGAGATTGGTGCCTATTACTGACTCGTGCTTGGCTCCCTTTTAACTTCACCCGTACCCAATCCCTTACTCGTGCCTTGGTGGATGTCACAGGAAGCGAGACAGGACCAAGAGGCCTGGGCGAAGAACAATCTCGAAGAGCAGAGTCTGTGCCTTGAGGTTTTGTTCCTCTACTTCTACTGCCGAGAGCCTGTGTTTGAGCCAGAGACCATTCTCAGCTACGCGCGCTATCTGAAGGTAAGAATGTGCCCCACCAGCTATAGCCAGGTCACTTGATAGCCATTCACACTTGTTTGTTGTTTGTGGGGCAGAAACACATCGCATGGGACAAAATCCATCCACTGCTGGGCGAGGAGAGCCGACCGCTCATGAACAGGATATGCGTCCAGTGTGTGTTGATTCTATTGGCGCTGTTCGGTTTGGAGACCATCGTCGAGGATGGAGATCAAACGCCCGGCAGGTACAACTTTCCCTACGGTCCGTTGAATACCAACGCTCAATCGACCTTCTTGTCCGCGGCTATATAGGGCGACGAAAGCACTCCCTGCCGAGACACGGCAGATGTTTGACAAGGAGTTTGAGCAGTGGGCTACGGACCCTGCTCACAGTCCTCTCCTCTTGGCCTGGGCTTGCACATCCCGTTTCAAATTCAACGGCAATGCAGCTGTACGTTGGTTTCACTCGCAAGATGCCTTTGCTGCGCAGGCCACTTTTAGTTTCTGATCACACCTCCTTCCATAGCCCTTTCTTCACAGGGCCCGCGACCTGAACGTGGTGCCTTTTTTGAGCGTAATGACTCACGTGTTCTCCCGCAACGACGTATGCTAAGCCTCTTCCTCCGTCCCGCTCGCTTTGTGTACTAATCCTTCTCCTGTGCAATCTTGCTATGCAGCCACACGTTGCTGGCTACAAGAGTGTCATCTGCGGCGAAATAAGCGCTGCCTTGACGTGCTTCGATGTTGGCGCTGTAGGGGAGTTTGATCACCTGCTTCAGCTCTACCACGACATCTTCTTCAACGAAACCGCTATCACCCTGTACGCCCTTCCGACTACCGTCGCCGTCGCCGTCGCGACTCTGTGACTCATTTGACGTTGCCGCGGCCGTTCTTTTTGAACTAATGATTCATTTCCTGCACCAGCCCTTACTTGAAGGCCAACTTCACAAAGAAGTGCAACGCTCTCTATCACATCTCGCGATCAAGCTTCCCTCACGAGTTCGATCCCTTCGTTCGACTGAGCCAAACGTTTGCTGCGGACTCCATCTGCGCCGAGTTCATGTTCCGTCAGATCTTGGAACTGAAGCACTTCACCGTGTCTCGGTTCGTTGCCTCACCATCGATAAGCAACCTTCTCCTCGCATACGTGCGCTGACCTTCGGAAAACAGAAGCGAACTACCGACCCATCTGGAGTTGGCCACTGCCCCGCCCTCTTCCGTGATGACGATGCAGGCTATCAGCCTTCCGGGTGTTGTCATCCCTGCCAATTGCAGAGGCCTCGTACACCGTGTTGATAGCGATGAGTTGATACAGTGGAACATCGTACGTATTCGCACCTGCACCGTTCCGACAAGGATGAACCTTGGCTCATATTCCACCTCGTATCCTTCAAGGGCAACTACTCTGGGTGGACCTACTTCATGGGCAAGATCTACGTCCTCGCCACCAAGCTCTCCAACCGACAACCCACATCGGCATCGGAGATCGTGCAGGTGACGCTGATCCTGCGGCTTATGAACCAGCTTTTCGCCAAGAAGGACGACCTGATCAAGTACCTGAACGACCACCTCAAAGGCACCATGGGACGGTATGCACGCGCGCGCGCAACACCAGTCGCATTGACTCACCGAGTGCCTTGCTGTGGGAAACAGGAACACCAACCTGTTGCGTCAGCTCTTCACCCTGCTGCGAACGTCCTCGAACCTTGCTTCTTCCTCGCCTGCGTTGCTGGAAATGTTGGATGCATGCGTGCGGTGCATCAACCACTTCGCTACCAGCCATCCGCTTCAGGTGTGGGAGGAAATGCGGCGCGGAGGAGTGCTGCAAGAGGTGCGAACCTCTCTCCAGTCACACAATGTCACCTGACTGATCAATGCCGGGGGAGCCAGATGTCGTCCTCCATCAAGGGCAAGCCCGACGGTGACATCAGGCAGATTCTGATGTTGGAGCAGAGGAACGGCCTCTACCCAATCACGATATCCTTCCTCAACCTTCTCTATACGCTGCTCAGCTATGCGCGCAAGTGGCAGCTCCCAGGTACTCCTGTCCAACACTAGATACTTGGGGGAACCCAAAGTAACTAACCACCCGCTCTATTATCGTGAAGAAACGCAAACAAACACCACGCAAGACGAAGGGGACATGGACTCGGTATCCTTGGAGGATTTCCACCCGTGCTTGTCCTTCGTCAAGGCCGACCTGTTCGCGCGCTATGAGTCCTGGCGCTACCAGAAGCCGCAACAAAAGCACAAAATCGGAATCAAGGTACTTGCTCCCAATGCTCCACTGCTGCGATGTGAGTATCTTACCGTGATGTGGTCCTATGCTACAGATCATGAACATATTTATTGATATCCTCAGCGAAGACACCGTCAAGAACTTGACCGGGCAGGCCCCGCCGATGGCAAAGACGGATATGGACCTGTCCTTGGCGTCCCCCATGGGCAAGTATCAGCCGATGACCCCTCTAGGTACCTTCGACAACCCATTCCTTTCGCGGGCACTGTATCTTACCCGGTCTGCAGGCACTCCGTCCCAATCTCTGCTCGGCGGCACTCCACTGCGATCTCCGGCGCGGGGCACTGCCGAATACCGCCAGGCGGCTCTCACAGCCGTGCGAGCAAGGTGCTCTTCTCTTTACACCCTTTCGTCTCCGAGACAATGAGTTGCCTAACCGGTGGTTGCTCCACTTGAAGGCACCTGTCGCTGAAAGAACTGTTGCTCGCATCGCTCTTGGATGACCGCTCGTTCCATAAAGCCTTGCTGAAGACCGCGGCCATCGGTATGCCCAAACTTCTTTTTCTTTTCAAGCACTCAGGCCGTGCTGTAGTGGTTGCTGACACGCCCTGTACTGGGGCACAGGTCTCCCGCAGCTGCAGAGGCTCAAAGATGCAGAGGGGGATACGTTGCGCCGTCTTGTCCTGAAATCGCTCATCATCCTGGAGCGTGTGCTTCAAAGCAAGGAATCGCTCCCAGCCAGCAGCACTTCGTCGCTCGAGCACTACCTGCTCAGCATGGAGACGACTGTGTCAGCCAATGCTCTCTATGCCCAGGATGACATTCCAGGTACGACGGTTGGGTTTCAGTTGCGCCAGTGCCGTGCATGACCTGCAGCTCATCTTCCTTGCATCACCAGATAAAATGAAGGGACTGAGCGGGCGAGAGGTCAAGAAGGTGCACGTGATTGCGGTGATCGCGAACTACATCAACGCCAGCAAGGTCAAGGGCAAGTTGCCGGAGCTGCCCTTGTATGCCACCAAGTACGATCCGTCCCTGTTCTGCTCACAATGCTTGCTTACGCCATCGGTAATCTCAACCCGCCTCTATTCTCTTCTTTCAGGCTGCTTTCACTTCTGTGCGGGATTCGGCTCGATTCGGGCTTTGCTGCGACGGGTGCTCGCCCACCATCGCTCGTCGGCTACCTGGGAACGCAAGCGGAAGCAGTGCGCGATGCTTACATGACCAAGTTGAACGACCCTCTCACGAACGAGGTACTGTGTTTCCGCGAGTGTGTCTGCGCCTCACGAGCCACCACTAAGCTTCAAAGCGCAGAACCTGAGAGTGGAGATTCTGCGACTGGTGGAGAAGGCGCTTCGCCACCAGCCTGGCATCGCGTTGCTGTTCATCAACATCGACGCCAACAAGGCCAAGCGAGGCGGCGAAAAGGATGGCGAAAACGTGCAGGAGTCCCACAGCTGCCTCAAGCTCGTCCGCAAGATGCTAGCCAACAGTCGGCACAACATGTCCAGGTGAGTGTGCCCGAATTTCGCTTTGTGAGGTGCTCTGCGTGCGCTCATCTCGTGCTCGTCAATTGGACAGCCTGCCTCGCCTCTTCGCCGAAGTCACATCACTCCTGGTGTCGCTCTGGCGGGCGGCACCAAGCCATCAGTCCATCATCAGAGCGCTTCGGGAGAGTCCGGACTTCTGGAAGCAGCTCACCGAGACACTGAGCGTCAGCATCGAGCGGCACCTCCACGCCTACAACGCGCGCCAAGCTGCCTTAAATCCAACCAAGGCCGCCAAATCGCCCAGCGGCAGCGAGAAGGGGAAGGAACGGCTGACTGACGACCTCGATGACGAACCGGGTGAGTCACACATTCTCTCCTTCCCGCACCAACTGGCGTTTGGTTGGCTGACCTACGGTGTTTTACTGCAGTGACGGTCGAGGATGTCTGTTATCAGGTGACCATCGGTGCCAACGTGCTGCAAATTCTGGCACAGGAGGTGTTCCACGTGGACGATGTAAGCGACCAGCTCGATGCCTCGCTGCGTGACCAGCTGAAGCTCCTCGCCTCAAAGGAAAAGCAGGACAAGTGGTTCAGCGACATCGCCACCCACCACTATGATCGCAAGTTGTTCGGTACGAGCTCCCCGCACGCACGCTTGTGGCTGAAGTCTACGATCAGTTACTGACGAGCCATCAATAGAGGAGCTCAAGGAGCAGGTAAAGTTGCTGGTGCGGACGTTGGTACACAGGGATGCCAGTGTCGCCGTGGCAACCCCCGGTCGAGTCATGGCAAGAACCGAGACCAGCGTGCAGGATCTGGAGACCATTCAGACAGCGATCGACGCGTTCCTGCCCATCGCGGAGGGTGAGCGTGACTACGGCATAGATTACTACTACAACGCGTCGCTGCTCCAGAACAAGCTTTCCGACATCCTCGACAAGGAGAGGAACGGCAATGTCCCTGCCACTCCTGCAACCGTACGCCCCAATAACTCGCTGCTTGCTCTCCTCCCGAGTTACCTGATCTCACGCAATCGTCTGCGTTGTAAAGACCAAGCGATCTGATTTCAACGCGCACGAATTCATGCGAGCTGTGCATATGGTGAACAACATGCTCTCCATACTCCACGTCCAGCACGAGCTTATTCACTCCTGGTAGTCCCGCACACGCATACACACATGACCCGCAGTTCGCTCATCGTTTCCACCTTTTCTTGCCCTACAGGCGAGCGTTCTTGGAGATCACGAGCCTTAAGCAGACAGCATCTTCAGTAGTGGCCGTGCCTCAGGTGCGTGTCAAACCTCCCCTCTCCGCTGGAAGTGTACACAGCGTCAAGATGTGTGTGGAGGCTGAAAGGCGCTGTATTCCTTATCACCATCCAGGCGTCGGCGTCGCTCATTCAGCAGCTGGCCGCGGCACTGCAGCGCGAGGACAAAAATGACAAGATCGTCAACGAGCGACTGCAGGAAATGGCCAGCCTGCTGCTGTTCCTGCTCAAGCACCACTACGCTCGCGCCAACAGCGGCCAAGCGAGCGCCAAGGGCAAGGAGAAGGAGGGTACGAGCTCAGAAGCAGCCGCCCAACCTGGCCTCTGGAACTGACACGTACTCATATGCCCTCCAGGTGACAACGAGCTGTTCCCTGTGGTCAACGTGGGCCTCGCGCTCAAGGAAGCGCTGTTGCGCCGTAGTCTCACGTCCGACATAGACACTCCGTTAACGGCGTCCCTCCTAGGTGGTCTGCTTGTGCTGCTTCGCGCTCAACACAGCGAGTACGTGAACGTCATCTGTGCTGTGGGGAGAATTAGCGAAGAGAGAGCTAACTGTCGCTATGTTCCCTCCAAAATCAGCAAATCGACGCAGGCACTCTCAGACGCGGTGTCGCCGCTCTTGCCGCAGGCCTTCCAGCTGGTGCAACGACACGAGTTCAATCACACGGTCATCGCTATTCTGGAGGCGCTTACTCTCAAGACGAAAGGTACCTGACGGCCGCTCGCCCTCGCACAGACGCAATGCTGCGTCACAGCACTGCCGCCTTGGTTCTGATCGTTGCGTAATATTCTAGACAAGACGCGGCTGTATGACCACTTGCAGCACCTGGGTGTGTACGCCAAGCTGGTGGAAATCCTGAACCAATCGCTCCACCTGGAGGAAAACGAGACGTCTGTGGCGATCGCGGCGCTCAACAGCGAAACCGAGTCAGCCAAGGTGTCGCAGATCGTGCGAAACAAGCAAAAGACGGCCGAGCTGGTGATCCACCTGATGCTCTCCATGTCCGCCGACCCCATCATGACCGAGACGTTGGCGCTCGCCGGTATCATGCGTGTGCTGAGCAACAACACCCTCCGCGCTTTCCACGAGATGCACGTCACTTACGCCAACGTACGCTGCATCCACCTCGCGACTGTTGACCGCGGTTTCTTCGCTCATTTCCGAGTCTCGCGTCACCACAGGGCAAACGGAGCACGTGGCATCGGCTGTGGTGCCTCATCCTCACTCTCACGACGGCCATCGCCAGGTACTCACACTCGCAACCCACGTGCTGCATGACAAGCATGGACATGGGTGCGCTGACGTCGGGCAACATTGCAAACTTGAAATGATCAGAACGCTGGCCTACAGCGAGCCGTTGGTCGAACAGGCGATCGAGTTCCTGGCGATCCACAACGCCCTCGTCTCACGGAGCATCGACGTGCCCACTGCCCCGTACACGTTGGCTCAACTCGACGAGGCCGAACGGGTGGCGTCGCTCATCTACGAGCTGGGGCTGCACTGGAAGAAGTGGCGATTCCTGAGCATCAAGCTCGCGAGCCACTACCAGGACCGCGTGCTCGGGCTCGTGTACAACCTGGTGGTGGCGCTCCAGAGCGGCCAAGTACCTACCCCCCTTGAGGTCTCGTCCCCTCCCTTGGTCACCATTAACACACACACCACCACAGATCTCTGTCTTTGCGCAGCCCGTTACGAAGAAGCAGAAGATGCTGGCGCAGCCCATCGTCGTCGAGTCGGCGGGGCGGAGCAAAGACAAGGAGCCGAGCACCGAAGCGGAGGCGGCGGATGCGGGCGCTCAGCGGAAGTCCAAGGGCGAGGCCACGGAAGTGCGACCGTTCTATCTGGTGGTGGCGCAGCGCATGCATCACATCCTGCGCAACTGCCTCTCGTTCCTGCGCGCCGTCGGCCCGCAGTTGGCGCCCACCCTTCTGGCGGCCGCGCGCGATGACCCTCGACTGCGGCACATTGACTGGGACGCCTATCGTCCGCTCTTCGACCCCGACCTTTTCTTCCAGGTACGACAC
>CDFN01056058.1:0-13344 GCA_000826445.1 Acanthamoeba quina | reverse complement strand
GGCGGTGTTGGCCGTGCTCGAGCGGCTGGAGAAGCGGGTGGGCCTGCTCGAGGAGCGCGTCGCCGAGGTGGCCCTCGCCACCACCGCCGAGTCCTCTTCCGGCCCCTCCACCTCCCTAGGCACCATGCTCGAAGACGTCCTCGTCAAGCTCTACCAGGTAACCCTCCCCTCATGCGTGTGCTGTGTTGTGTCGCGTGTCGCGTGTCGCGTGTCTCATGTGTGGTGTGTGGCAGATTGAGGGCAGGGTGGACTCGATAGAGAAGAGGCAGGAGACGGCGCGTGAGGAAAAGGAGCAGAGGCGGAGCGACAAGCGCCGGGCCGCGACGGCGCTGCTGCGCCAGCAGGGCTACGCCATCCCTCACCACCACCAACAGCGCCCAAATGTGACGAGGGCCGTGGCGCCTCTGGTCTCGCCTCGCCCGCCGACCAAGAAGCCGCCGTCCCTGCCCCGCTCCGTCTCGGCCGTCACGCGCCAGGAGCTCGCCTTGGATGGCGACCACCAGCGCCACCTTAACGAACAAGCTGACCACGACGTCGACGATGGCTGCGAGGAGCAGGACATGTACGACGAAAGCGGGTGCAGCGGCGAGGACTACTACGCGGTGGGCGACGAGGGCGCAACGACGGTCGAGGCCGAGCGCCAGACGGCGCCGGCGCCGGCGGCAGACTCGAATCTGTTCGTGGGCGGTGGCGTGCGGAAACCGCTGCCGGCCTTCCCGACGAGCGCCGGCGGGCGGCGGGCGGTGACAGCCTACCTGCCCCTCAGCCAATCCAGCGAGCTCCTCCTCCAGCTGGCCGAGATGGAGCTCCACGAACGCCAGACCACGGCCTGACAGCCCGCGCTGCACATCGCACACACCACACAACACGCACGCACACACAGCATAACACACACGAGACACAGGCCTTTTGTTGATGTAAATAGTTCCCCCCCGATCAGACGCGTACAATGAAGACGGGCGAGGGAGCGTGTTCGATGCAGTGGAGGGCGACGCTGCCGAGGCCGAGCGTGGTGCGGCGGTGGCCCATGACCACCAGATCGGGCCGCACGCGCTCGGCCACGTCGCACAGGGTCTCGCGCGGGTCGCCCGCCTCCACCAGCACGCTGGCCTTCACCCCTCGCCTCTCCAGCTCCTTCTTGAAGTCCTCCAGCATCTCTGCCCGCCCAGGCCTCGCCTCAGTGTCTTCACAAGAAACCGCACACAACGCGACACGACACGACACGACACGAACACGGCACGAACCTGTGGTGCCTTTGATGATGGACTTGTTGGCCTTGTCGAGTATCTGGCAGTCGAAGTCGACCCGCAGGACGTTGAGAATGTTGCTGCGGTGGTAGACCTCGGCCACGCCCACCAGCACCACTTCATGCTCCTCCGCCTTCTCGCGCCTCCCCACCACCGCCAGGCAGTGTTCGAACACCTTGTGGGCGTCCTCCGACGAGTCCAGGCACACCATCAACCTCACCATCTTCAGTCCTGCTTCTATGCTTTTGTTGCAATTTCTTTCGTTGGTGGTCTGCGGCCAGTGCGTTTTAGTTCTGTCCTCCAACTTGCGTTGAAAAGCGAACGAAACTGCCGCGAAATCGCCGGCCTGGGCTGCTTTACATTCTTGGAATTAATACACGCTCAGCGAGAGAAGGTGTCAGAGCGAAGAGGTGAGCTTGGCGTAGGGGTCGGTCTTGAGGCTGCGCCACAGTCGCAGCGCGCCGAGGAAGGCCTCGAACGTTTGGTCCAGGTCGGCCACCTTCTTCACCTGCCACTTGGGCTTCGTCTTGTCTAATCGCACGATCCAACCCTGTGCCACACACGGCAGCCACCACCACACTAGGTTGGCGATGGACCGATGGGTGTGCCACGACCAAGCAAGGAGCTCCTCCCCACGTACCTCCTCGACTGGCGTGCCGGTCATCTCTCCCAGAGCCTTGGCGTAGGCGGCCACCTGCAGCGCGTACTGTGGCTGGACGTAGTTCGTTGTCTGGAGGCCAACCACCCCCGTTTCCGGGTCATCAGTCAACAACCCGAGTAGTACGAAGCCGCAATCGCGCGCTCTGGCGCACACGACACGACACACGGCACACACGGCACGACACACATACACACACATGACGAGCGTGTGCGCACCTTCCAGTCGACCACGACCACCCGCTGGCGGCCGTCCTGCCCCGCGTACAGGCCCCACGCGTCCAACGACCCGGCATATCCGTGTCTGCACGCACTGCGCATGAGCGGTGGTGTCGTGCCGTGTCGTGCCGTGTGCCGTGCTGTGTTGTGTGCGTGTCGTGTGCTTGTCGTGAGCGCGTGCGATAGTGTGGGCATACGTCTCGCTCCAGATGAACTTCTCCGTCTCCTTGATCTCGAGGCCCGATTGCGCGAGCCAGTTGTTGTAGTTCTCCAGCACGACCGCGTACTTGGGGTCCACCTCCTGCTCCTGCCCTCTAATCACGTTCTCGATGATGCTGTGCGATGCGGTGCCGAACTGGGCGGCCTCGTCGGCCTCTACGGTGGGCTGCACCTCGGCCTCCTTGATGGTCTCCTCCACCCATTCCTCCGTGATCTCGATTCTGCCCGTAGTGATGCTCTCCTCGCGTAGGAAATCGAGTCGCTTGCGGACGTAGTTGAGGATGCGCAACTTGGTCCATCGGTGCAGATTGGGCTTGTCGATGACGCCGAGTATCGTCGTCACGGAAGGGAACAGCTCGCAGTGACCCGCCACAGTGTAGAATCGGCCTTCCTTCGCTGCAGGCCCCGTCGCGCGACGGATCGTTGGAACCGCTGCTTTGCGCATCTCGAGATCTCTGCTCTTCTCACTTGGGCCTGCAGCAGGCAGACCAAAGATGAGATGAGATCTCGGGAAAGATGGTCAAGGGTTTGATTTTCGTTCTGGCAGAAGAAATTCCAGCTGGAAAAGGAAATAATGAGAAATAATAGAGAAATGACAAAAAACCAGGATTGGCGGGATCGGCCGGGAAGACGGCAGCTGGGGTGCCCGAGAGCTTCAAGAAGGGCAAGAGAGCAGCCACAAAATGGAGCACTCCTCTCGGCTTGCACAACAACACTTGAGCTCGACGCTTGATAACGACCACCCCCAGCACACTGGCGACCAAAGCTTGGCGTAGACTCGTCCGCACCAGCCTCCACTTCCACGCTTCCCCGCAGCTGCGCACGAGATCGCTGCACTCAACCACAGCCACAATGGTGCACCACCGCCTCTCCCTCGCTCTTTCACTGCAGCTCCTCTTTCTTGTTTGTCTTGCACTTCCCAGCATCTCATCTTTCCTCACCACCGACGAATTCGTGCCGGCGTCGTTTGCATTTGTTCAGACCTCCAACGCCACCACCGAACGCGATGTCAGCAAAATCGTCGATTCAATCAAGACCTTTGAAGGCGCCGGCTTCCCTGTCGAAAGGTGCCTGCCAGCTGCTCTTCTTGCCATCATTTGCTTTTGATTATTCTTCTTACGTCTCCCTCTACTCGATCTTCAGGCCGTTCCCTACTCGCGCGATGAGCCAGTTCGACCCGTTCCTGATGATCGACCACTTTGGGCCTGTCAACTACGCTCCCGGCGAGGCCGTGGGCGCTCCCTGGCATCCGCACAGAGGGTAAGCTCACGCCCACGCTCTGCTCTCTATTTGCTCTTGTGTGCTGACCCAGCGTCTGCACTTTGGGCCGAGACAGATTCGAGACGGTGTCGATGATGCTGCAGGGCGAGTTCCAGCACAAGGACTCGACCGGCAACAAGGGCCTCCTGCGTGCGGGTGATGTTCAGTGGATGACCGCCGGCAGCGGCATCATTCACGACGAGT
This sequence comes from Acanthamoeba quina, assembly GCA_000826445.1. Classification (NCBI taxonomy): domain Eukaryota; phylum Discosea; order Longamoebia; family Acanthamoebidae; genus Acanthamoeba; species Acanthamoeba quina. The sequence goes on along the minus strand of CDFN01056058.1, from coordinate 9,538 downwards.
CGCCCTCGCCCACTTTCCAACGGACCGGCGGCGTCTTGGAGGGCTTTCAGGTAACACCATTCATCCACTCGCCCACAACGAGCGACTGTCAGCTTACTAACGCCCGTTGTGTGTGTCTGTGTCTGTGTGACTTGGCAGATTTGGGTGAACCTGCCTGCGAAGGACAAGTGGATCGACCCGGCCTACCAGGATGTGCCCAAGGAGAAGATCCCCACCATCACCCAGGACAAGCTCACCGTGCGAGTCATCGCCGGCGAGGCCTACGGCACCAAGGCCATCGTCAACACGCGCGTGCCCATCCAGTTTCTGGACGTGCACCTGCTGGCCGGCGGCGAGTTCCGACACGAGATTCCCTCGTACGTCGTCTTCCCGCGCTCCCGATCTCTCCTGCATCAGTTGTGGCATTGGTCTGACATTCATCACCGATTCGACCCTCGCAGGGACATGAACGCGATGGTGTTCCTCTACAGAGGTGAGGGCAAGTTCGGCAAGTCGCAGAAGCCCGCCGTGTCCGGCAACGCCGTGCTTCTGGACAAGCAGGGCGGCACCACCCTGGTCGCGACCGCGACGGCCGACCTCAAGTTCCTGGTGCTCGCCGGTGTGCCGCTCAACGAGCCAATCGCCCGGCACGGGCCGTTCGTGATGAACACGCAAGCCGAGATCGCCGAGGCCTTCTCCGACTATGGCAAGGACCGGCTCATGCGCGTCAAGCCCAAGTTCGAGATCGCCACCAACCGAGCCGACGACTTTGACCCCAACAGCCAGGACTCATCCATCGTCTAACCCCCCCCCCCTCCCACTCCCTGTACTCCTGCACATATCCCTACATACAACATTTCACTGATCGAGGAACATGTTAGTTATTAAATTTTTAGTTTTTTCTTTTCGAACTGAGCCGAACAATGAGCGCCACGGCCTCTGCGCCGCCGCTGCCCTTGTCGGAGCTAAACCATGATGGGCAAGCCGGCGACTCGCTGCTGCTCAAGCTGCCCGTTGAGCTCCTCATCCTCATCTGCAGCTCGCCGGCCATAAAGGCGCGCGACCTGGTGGCCCTCGAGCTGGCCTGCTCGTCGTTCTGGGCCACCTCCGCCACCGCCACCTCGGGGCCCGCCCCCTCGCCCACTGAACAGGCCGCCCGGATGAAGCTGGTGGCCCGCCATCCGCACCTCGAGCCCACGCTCTACGACCCGGCCGCGGCCCTACCTCCACCGGCGACCAACTTCAAGGGGCTGCTCTTCCACATGGACGAGGCCCTGCCCGTCTTCACCTGCCCCACGTGCCAGTGGCGGGTCGGCGGGTTCAGGTGTCAGGGGCGTCGGCCCGCTCGCCTGGTTCGCGGGTGGGAGCTCTACGTCGGCGGCGACGAAAGGGAAGAGGAGGGAGAGGAAGAAGAGCCGCCGCCGGTCCCGATGCCGACGGGCTGTGGGCGCCATCTGATGTGGAGTTTGACGCAGGGGCGCCTCATCTGCCCAGCTGGCTGTGGGTCCCTGGTGGCGCCCGCGTGCTCGTGCAAGTTATACGACGACGACGACGACGAAGAAGAAGGCGGTGGCAACGGCAAGGGTGATGAGGAAAAGAAGAGGTTGGCCAATGCCCCGCGCTACGAGGTGATGACCTACTCACCAGCCCCGAGAGAGCTGCGGGACGCTCTGGCGCAGCTGGCCACGACTCCGGTCGTGCTCCCCGAGGAGACGCCGGAGTGGTGGTTGGAGGAACCTGTAAGGTGCAAGACCCCGGCGATGACCTGCATCGCCTGCGGCTTCACCGTGGCCGACTACGCCTGCCTGGGCCGACCGACCAACTCCAGCCACCCACCTTCCCACCCACCGCTGCCCTTCCTGCAGGAGGGGTTCTACGAACGCGTGTTCTGCTCCTACCGGTGGCAGTGCATCGGGGGCTGCTCAGTCATCCACGGCGGGCTAGACACCCGCAGTGGAGATGTCGACGCGCGGTATCGGGCTCTGCTCGGCTGCGGTTCGGCACCCGAGTGCCGCAACAACAGAAGCGGCAGCGACGTCGTCCAGCCGGGGATGGAGGGAACTGAGATGGCGACCCTGGAGTGGCTGGACACGTACGGGCCTGCCGCCAACCACTATGGGTATCGTTGTGTGAAGCTGAAGGATCAACAATAGAGCTAGCCGATCGCACCACCATACAGCACCAGTTGCGTTTTCTTTTTGATTTCCGTTCCTGGCGGAAGCCTTTTTGTTCATTTGAACTGATTGCCAGCGAAGCCACCACGATTGCAAGATCGATTGAGAATCCCCAGGCTCATCTAAGCATCGATTTGTGGTGCACCAATTTGTGCCATTTCGTGGTGCACTCAAGGGAAGATTGGGAATGGTTTTGATCAAAGCCTACCTGGGCAACGATGCACGTCGCATCACGGTGGAAGATGACATCCCCTTTGCCGATTTACGCGCCATGCTGATGAAGCTCTTCGCCGTCTCGGGCTCGGGAGAACCCATCATCCCTCCTGCCCCCACACAATTCTGGATGTACGCTCGCCCTCCTCTTAAGTGCCAGCATCGCGATGCTGCTCGTGCACGGCCGTCAAGAGCTGTTGATATGCTAAGCTCCACCCTGTAGTCGGTACAAGGACGACGAGGACGACCTGGTGTCGATCTCGACCGACTCCGACCTGAGGGAGGCCATAGCCTACAGCGCCAGCCATGCCGGCCTACTGCGCTTGTACATACAACGTACCTGAACGCCTCGCCTCGCCTCCCCATCCACCTTCTTCGTTTTCTTCTTCTTCGTCGTGATGGCGTTGGCCAACTGAGCTCGCACTCGCCACGTGCAGAGGGCGATGGCGATGACGGCAAAGTGGAAGCTGACGCTGGCGGTAGCGCCAAGCGCCCCGCAACGTCGGTGGGAGTGCACGCCATCCCGCACCACACGCTGCAGCACCGCAACAACCTCGTCCTGCAGAGTCTCGCCCAGCCCGAGTTCGCCGTGCAGATCTCCAAGATGGTACACCACGACACACATCCCACTGCACTCTACACTCAGCTCAACTTACCACACACACACACCACCACCACCACCACGGGCGTACACTTCTGTTGTTGGACTGTGTGCGAGAACAGGTGTCGCAGGTGGTGACGACACAGAACCCCGCCTTCACGGACCTCATTCAACAGATGGTGCAGGCTCTGGCTCCGCAAATGGAGAGCCTTCTCCTGCCCACCGTTTCCGCCGTGCTTCAGCAGCAGACGGCCACACTCGTGCAGCAGCAGCAGCAGCAGCAACAATTACAACAGCAGCAGCAAGCGGCCTTCTATGCACGACAGCAGAGCCCTCCGCAGGCCCCCAACACCTACCCCATCTACTCTCACCCACCACCTGCACAGTCACCCTACTCCCCTCCTCCGACCCCTGCATCCCTGCCGATTCCGTACTCGCCGGCGCCCTCCTCGGGTCTGGCCGAACCACTCACGCCTACGGGTACGCGTACGCCTCTCCCCCAAGGCCGCCGCGCGGAGGCATAACAGTTGTGTGTTCGGTCGATACAGCGCCGACTTCAATAGAAAAGAAAAAAGAAAGCACAACGCCATCGGGCATCTCGGCAATGAGGAACATGCTGCCTTCCATCTTCAAGGTGGGCATCCCCACTACTTCGCCAGGCCCATCGCCGCCCACCTCCGACAAGGTTTCCTTTTCGCTCCTTCGTTCTTCGTTTTCGTTCTTTCCGTCGCTGTCGTTCTGGTTCGTTTTTTCGTTTTTTCTTTAGTTTTTAACTAATTATTGCCTGGGTGTCTCGCTGTGGGTGGCACAGGACGGGCGCATGTCTTCTTCGCCACCACAAAGCTATCCACCGCCACAGCAGCAAGACCGACGAAAGCGATCGAGCTCCAGCATTCACGAAGCCGGTATGTAGCACACGCATGCACGTGTGTCTCAATGTTGCGTATACTATCCATATACGGCCTCATGCCTTATTTGTCGCGTTGTGTGTGTGTGTGTGTGTGTCGTGGCGTGGTGCGTGTGGTCATGTGCGCGTGCGTGTACTATCATGGAGGCTCTGATTAATGGGTCGTGGCCTGGGTAGACTTTTCGTGGGTAGACTCGGAGGGCTCTGGCCGTGGCGGTAACATCCCAGTGGGTGGTGGGCTGGGCGGGAGCGGCAACGGCCGGCGGGACCCATCGCCGCGACACAGATCGGTCTCCAATCCCGTGCCCATTGCCGCTTCGCCGCCCAGCACTTCGTCGTCGACCGATCTCTCGCAAATGTCGCCCTCCTCCTTCTCCCCCTCGCCTCTCGCCGCCATGACCCCAGCTTCGCCCGCATCACGCGCCCGAGCCGCCCCGCCTGCTCTTCCGCCACCGGGAGTATCATTCACCGAAGAGGTGCCTTCCCTCTCTTCGTCGTGTGCGTGTGCGTGTGTGCGTGTGCGTGTGCGCTCGGAGCTAAACTTGTGTTGGTGGCCGGCTGTGCAGCAATATCAGCAGTTGTACCGAGAATGGGAGCCGGTGCTGGCGCAGCTGAAGCAGATGGGGTTCGAAGACCCGCGACGGAACATCGACCTCATCCTTGCGTATCGGGGCTCCATGGTCGACGTCGTGGAGCAGCTCCTCAACAGGAAGAGCTGATGTCGCGCGTGTCGTTTGTGCCCGAGTGAGGTCACGTGGTCTAATTCGGAGCTAAACTTGCTGCACCCACACCCCCTCAACTGCAAGAAGATGAGATGGGAGACAAGATGTTGAGGAAGTGGTGGTTCGTCGTGGTGGCGGCCACGATCGTGGTTGGCACGCTCGTCGTGCTGCAGTTTGCGTGTGTGACGACCGACCGAGCAAGCTCTTTCAGGTACGCGGTAGATCAGTCGACATGCAGAAGATGAGAGGCTTACCTTCTTGAATCGATCGATCTCGTTGATGCACTTCAACAAGATCTGTAGACAGGACGGCACCATTGCACCATCTCGAAGCTACACAATCTTCAGAATCAGATGAACGAGCACGAGTGGAGTGGTGCGGGAAGGAGTGGACGGCGTTCAACTACTCGCGCCACGACGTCGTGTTGCCCATCGACCAACCCAACTGCATCACGCGCATCGTCATCGAGAACGTGGTTCGATTCTGGAATTTTCGAAGATTAATCTTCATGATCAACGATGCCGCCCACTGCCCTTCGCTCATCGCCCTCGCCGACGGCATCATCGCCACGAACCGCCTTCACTGTATCGCACGCGACGACGTCATCCCAGGTACTCTCAAGTTTGTGTCTGTGTGCGTTTGCGTGTGCGTGTGCCAGTGTGTGCGGTGCGTGCGTGTGTGTGCTGTGTGTGCGGTGCGTGCGAGAGTGATCGTGGTTGACGGCTTCGTGTGGTGCTGCACCACAGGGATCACGCTGCAGAGCTTGGAGCGGCTGCCGGCGGAGGTGAGGGGCTGGCTATTCCAGCAGCTCGTCAAGTTCGGTGCCGCCCTCCACCTTGCCGATCTCTCGCCGCTCTTCTTGGTGTGGGACTCGGACCTCGTGCCGCTCAGGCCCATCCCCCTCTTCAGCTACATCTCCTCCCTCGACCAGGTACCACCCACGCTCACCGCGCACTCGATGCAACAACTCACCACGTGTGTGTCGTGTGTCGTGTGTGTCACACGCGTGTCGCGCAGCCGAGGGGGACCTTCTTCGCGGGCCATATGGCCGCACACAACGCCAAGGCCCGACAGAACTACCACGGCATGTACGAGGTGCTCACCGGCCTGAAGCTGGTCGACCCCCCGGGCGGTAGCTGGATTTACGGCTGGCAGGTGTGGTACCGGCCCTACGTCGAAGAGCTCCTGCACCACATCGCTGCCAAGGCCCGCAGGGACGACAGCGAGTGGGCGCAAGTCATCATCGGTACCGATCCTCCCGCCACCGCCGTACGTGGCTTGATGATGATAACGACGACGACGATGCCTGGGACAGACACGATCGTGAGGGAGGCCAAGGCGAAGCCGGGCATGAGCATGCGGAACTCGTTCTCCGAGTATGACTCCTACGGATCGTGGGTGTGGATGCGGCATCCCCAGCACGTCGACTTCTGGCACAAGTCGGCCGACCTCTGGGTTCGCTACCCCGAGGTACTGCCCACCTCCACACCGCCAATGACGATGGAGGAGGCCAGGTTGTTGATCATTAGCGTGTGTGTGCGTGTGTGCGTGTGTGCGTGTGTGTGCGGGCAGCCGCTCAAGAAGGGCGAGTGCTGTCCGACCTACAGGACGCTGTGCGAGTTGACGCAGAGGTACGTGTACGTGCCCTGGGAGAACCACAAGTTCGACTCCTGCCCCGCCAAGGTCATCCACAACACCCAGCACACCTTGCGACCACCTGCCCCACCGCCGCCACAGTGACCTACCTCAACCGCAACATCGCTACATTGTAGATACCACACATACATGTCCTCAATGCACGTGCGTGTGCCGCACACACGTGTGTGGAGGAAGGAAGCGGGAAAAGAGCGGAAATGGTCCATAAATTTCCCTTTTACTCCGAGCTGAGAGTTTTGTTTTGTTTTGATTTTGGCGGCCAGCTTGGCCATTCCATAATCTCACCATCATCGTCCACGATCGCGCGAGTCCTCGCGAGGTGGTGCCGTGTGCAGAGAGATAGCGAACGACACCGATTGAAGAAATATGGAACAAGCCACATCTGCGTGCCGATTTTGCGCCTCGCCTGTATCAGACCCAATTCGATGCCCGCCCTCCCCGCAATTCACATTTGGACCACAGGCGAGGACTATGCCGGTACGTGGCGGATCGCACCTATCCACGGGCACGGGCCAAAGAAAAGCTTTTTAATCACAACACATTTTCTTTTTCCATCTTGCCATTAATGCAGGTGGAGCGCGATGTTAAGGACATCGTGCAGTCTCTTGTGAGTCAAGAGGGCCCCTACACGGTCGAGAGGTATAACGTTGGCACTTATGATTTGTCATTCGTTTTTTATCAAAACATTCATCATTTCTCCCGCCCGCCTCTACAGACCCTTCCCTACAAATCGCTTGGCCCAAGTCGATCCTTTCATAATGTTTGATCACATGTGCCCGGTCACGTTCAAGCCAGACGAGGCTGTCGGCGCCCCCTTGCATCCGCATCGAGGGCACGTGCATCTGTTGCTCTCGCTCTCGGTTTTCATCTTCCAGGGAACGAACCTTGCGCTGATTCGCGCCACGCCTGCACTACTTCAACAGGTTCGAGGCCGTGACGGTGATGCTCCAGGGCGAGCTCGAGCATCGCGACTCCATGGGCAACAAGGGCCTTCTGCGTGCGGGCGACGTGCAGCGGCTCACCGCCGGCAGCGGAGTGGTGCACGACGAAGGGCCCTCGCCCAACATGAAGAGACTGGGCGGCACCATCGAAAGCTTTCAAGTGCGTTTCTTTCACACTTGCCTTCGCCGCGTCGTGTTCCTGTTCAACTCTCAGCGACTAACGCGTGCGTTGTGTGTGTTGTGTGTCGTGTCGTGTCGTGTGTTGTGTGTGTGTGTGTGTGTGTTGTGTGTCGTGTCGTGTATGTAGATATGGGTGAACCTGCCGCAGAGATTCAAGCTGGCCGATCCGGCCTACCAGGACGTGCCCAAGGAGAAGATCCCGGTGATCATCATGAACAAGTTCATCGTGCGAGTCATCGCCGGCGAGGCGTTTGGCCAGAAGGCCGTCGTCAACACCAAGGTCCCCATCCAGCTCCTCGATGTACACATGGAGTCGGGCGCCGAGTTCAAACACAACATTCCACCGTACGTCGTCCTTCCACGCAACGCACGCAACGCGCACAACGCACACAACGCACGCACCTCTGGCACCAGTTGGCCGACGTTGACGATGAACCTCACCTTTTGGTGGGCGATGGACGCAGGGAGATGAACGCGTTCGTGTTTGTGTACCGAGGGGAGGGCCGGTTCGGCAAGTCGCACCAGCCGGGCAAGTCCGGCCAGGCGCTCATTTTGGACACGACGGGCGCCGCCTCGTTCACGGCCGTGGCCAACACGGAATCCAATCTCAAGTTTCTTCTGCTTGCGGGCCAACCCATCAACGAACCGATCGCGAGGTTCGTCCATGATCGCACGACACACGACACACACACCAGCGTGCTCAGTCTCCTTTGTGGTTTGCTTGTGGTGTGCTGCAGATATGGTCCGTTCGTGATGAACACGTACGACGAGATCGAGAAGGCGTTTGCGGATCACGCCGCGGGGAGGATGGTGCTGGTGAAGCCCAAGTTCGAGATGGAGACGAACCGTCAGCACGACTACGACCCAACCAACAAGGACTCCTCCATCGTGTGAGTGTGAGACAGACGGACAGACGACTGAGGGACTCGTGTCTACGATGCAGCCCCCCTCCCTTCCTATGGTGTACATAATTCGCTCCACTCCTTCAACTACAACAACAAGAGATCAATGGGCCAGCGCCCACTGATGGTGACCGCTAGGCGAGGCAAAGCGTTACTTCTTTCTGGGCCTTGGCAGAAGACGTGTGACATCAAAACGCGCTGGGCGGACCATCGAGGGCGCCTTGCCGGTTAGGCGCCGGAGCCGGCGCGCCTGCGCGAGCTCCCGGTGCTGCCGGTGGCGGCGCGGCGTACCCTGAGCAGCTCGTCGATGAAGCTGCCCGAGTTGTGGATGGTGGAGGCGCCCAGGAGGATCCGCGCGTTGGTTTCGCCCGCGAGCTGGTGGACGGCGAGGGCCTCCTCGTAGGTGGCGCCGCCCATCACGAAGACGAAGATCTCCTGCGGCCTCTCCCTGCTGGGCGCGCCGCTGACGAAGGGGTAGTCGTCTTCGGGCAGACTCCCCTCGAGAACCTGCTGCAGAATGCCACGAATCAAAGGCGAGTGCTCCGTGTAGATGTTGTCCACGCCCTGTCGTGTCGTTGTGCGTCGTTTAGTCGAGAGCGATGGGCGCCGCAGAGTGGTGGTGAGGGCCACACGGCACCTTGAGACCTCGGGTGATGGTGGAGCGGGCCATCTTGATGAAGGACTTGTTCTCGAAGAGATCCCCCAGGCGGACCGACGCCCCGGCGTACATGCGGATGGCCGAGATCAACTGTGTGCGTGTGTGGTGTGTTGCCGCGGTCCCACCACAGGTGAGCAAAAGTTGCTGCGCGCATTGCACCGGTCGCTGGGGAGGACCACGTACGCCGATGTGCTCCTGGTCGAACCCGATGGAAAACATCTTCTCGATGTAGTCGTCGACCTTGTTGCCCGACGTGTTCTCGTACCGGAGCGTGTAGAGGAGCACGGCCTTGAGGATGTCGTGCGGGTCCAACTCGGGCTGGGTCTGCTCCAGCATCGCTTTGACTCGCTGCAACGTGCAAGAAGCAAGAAGTCCGTGTGTGTGCGTGTGTGCGGTCAGCGCCAGCACACGGTCTGGGGTGGATGGGCGAGTGAGCTCACCTTGGCAGCGCCGGAGTGGTCCTGCCGGCAGGCGAGCTCCTGTTCGGTCTCGGAGACGCTGAGGAGGTTCCGGTGGTCCACCAGGCGCGAGAGCTCCGACATGACGGCCACGTGCTTGGACACGTTGCCCGACAGCTTCCTGAACTCGGGGTACTCCTCCACGAA
>CDFN01056054.1:0-15264 GCA_000826445.1 Acanthamoeba quina | reverse complement strand
CGAAAACAAAGAACGAAGGGAGAAACAAGGGAATGATGGGGACGAACCTGAACGAGAAGGGATAAAAAGGAGACATACGCGCGCTCCGTTTCTATGACTTCATTGATGATGTGCTTCCGTTTATCCTCCTTCGATTGCAACACGACGGGAGGTCAGTCAGACCTCCAATCTTTACTTGTCAGGCGAGGGGCTGCGTACCATGCGGAAGAGAGACAGAGCTGCGGGGTACCACCAGCTGCCTTCGATTATGAACGGGGATGTGGTTTTGTTCACGTCCGCGAGGCGAGCCGTTGTTGTCCCGAGTTCTTGTTTATTTGTTTGCCTCTGTTCACCCCGAAGACCAAAAAAATCGCGATTTCTTGTCGACACCAAAACCACGGGAGGTTGAACAAGAGCCGCTACTGGGGACAACTCTCGCGGCCAAGAGGCTGCAACTGATCCTGCCGGGCTCTCATCAAGTACTAGTGGTGGAGGTCGTGGCAATGTCACTTCTTCCGTCCGGCGGCGGCGAGCTGCCGCTGTGTGCTGGTGATGGCTTCGTCTGACTCCGGGGTGGTCAGCTTCCCGCCGACAAAGCCCTCCATCTGGCCCGAGCCACAACGCATCAGAGACTGGACACAAACAACAACAACTTCTCATGGGATGATGGTACGCACCTGGCGTATGAGCGGGTAGTCAAGCAGCTCCAACAACATAGCAGCAGTCTGCATTCACACATAGATGGGTGAGCCGCGGCTCCTCGGATTAGATAGACGTCCAGAAGCGCACCCTGGGATGCTGGGTCTTGCACTCCTTGTCGGCCCTCACCGCCACCTTTCCAACGAACTCTTGCAAGTACTGCATTACAACCGCAGACAAAGTTAGTTTTGTGCGTGTGCGGTGGTGCGTGTGCGTGTGTCCAGACACAGTATTCGCTCGATTTGTCATACCGAGCGCAGGACCTCGTTGGCCTTTTCCAACTCTGCAATTCTCTTCTGTGCTTCCTCTCGCTTCGCAGGAGCGCCAGCTTGTTGCTCGAGTGTATTTGACAGTACCACGCCCTGTAGGGTTCAGATATGATGAATCAAATCAAAACTGCTGTGTATTGTGGCCAAGACATCGCCACTCACGCAGTGAGATTGCACAACTCACCTTATTGAGCCATTGCATGCCGTTGAGGAACTCGTCGTAGGTGATGACTCGACGGTTACTGGCCAACTTCTGGAACAGGGACGCCACTTCTTCCCGCGTTGCTCGGATTCCTGAGTGAGCGCACACGAAGTTTGTGAGCAGTGACAGTACTAGACTTATCATGTAGGATTGGTAAATAGCGCACCAAGCTCTACAAACACCGCGTTTAGTTCATCCTGCACCAGGAAACCGGGTCAGCCAAGCCGAGCTACTTCGTCAAACAATGGCAGGGAGAAACGGATTATCGGTACGCACCATATCAATGGACCCGTCTCCGTTCTTGTCGCACAGGGAAAACAGTTCGCGGACGTGGCCGACCTCCTCTTGCTGCACACCCTGCTGCACGAGATCCGCGAGCGTCCTGCTCCGCATCAGGGGACGTGGAATTGTGTGCCCCTTGGGCGATGCCGTCGGTGTCGCAACAGCAGCTGTAGAGCGGTGGATCGTGGGGGAGGACGCCAGCGGCGACGCCGGAGAACTGGTGGTGTGTGCGTTGTTTGAGTTGAGTCACCACGATCGTGTTGCGCGAGACACAGGGCAGCCTTACCCGGATGGTCGGGGCATGTCGCGAGCGCCAGCCGATGCGCGCCGTGCTTGCGGACTGACTGTGGGGGCATTCAGCCTTCTGCATCAGGACGCGATGTGAGTCTACAGGGCTTATCATGAGCGAGCCCGGGCATTGATGTACTGAGGCGGGGGACTGGCCGACTTGACGGGCGCCGGCGAAGCGGGTGCTGGGGCTGGGGCGGCTCGGAGAATGTACAAGCCCTGGAGCGAAACTGTAAGTGTCACGGGGAAGGGAGCAACAGCACAACAGCTTGAGGCCGGGGCGCCCTCACCTTGCGTAGACCCTGAATACCAGTGACGAACTGTTTGAAGGAGAGGGCGCCGGTTTGGTCGTCATCGAGCTCGTTGAAAAACGAAATGAACTCTTCCTTGGAGGCCTCGACTCCCTGCTTGTGCAGGAAGTTCCACATCTCCCTCTTGCTCACCTATGGTTGAACTTGAAGTTCAGTACTAGTTTCCTCCTTGATTGCACGCAGTAGAGGTAAGCAGTTGAGGTGTGATGTATGTACCGTGCCGTCTTGGTCCTCGTCGCACTCTTTGAAGAACTTCTTCATCTTTGCCAGTTCTCCTTCGCTCAGGCCACCCGTCTCCTCGATAAACTGAGTGACGCTTCGGGTGCGGCCGAGCCGCCTTGGACCAGGCGGAATTGATGGCGACGAGGAAGTAGAGCCCGGAGACGCAGGGGCAGGTGAGGAGCCGTCCGACCCGGGCGGCTTGCGGACTGGCACCGCGCCAGAGGACGCCGTGATGCGAATGGATTTCTGTATCCACTTGAGGCCACTACGAATAGCAACGGCACGATATCATAGAAGAGCCAAGTGAGTGGAGGGGCAAATAGGGCACAGTGATTGTAAGTTGTGACATAAACAATGCTTGAGGGTACCTGAGAAAGTCTCCAAAGGATATCATTTTGTCGTTGTTGGTGTCCAATTCCTTGAAGAGCTGTTCAAACTCTTCCTTGCCCACCTGCAGACCCAGTTCGTCCATCACTTGCCTCAGTTCTGTAGAGAAAACGAGGTGAGTCAGACGACTGCAGCTAAGGGAGCCAACTCGGGTGTACAGGTGCGGTACATACCAGAGGCTGCGATGTTGCCGTCACCGTCAGCGTCACAAAGATCAAACAGCTCTCGCATGACTGTTATCTAATAGCCACAGACAGAGAGCCAGCAAAACAGTTAGTGGTCCGAGCACAAATGCCAAAGAAGTAAGAGCTGCAAACCTGTTCATCGCTGAAGTCTTGTGCAAACTGCATGTGGCGGAGTTCGAAGAGGTCAGTTGCGTGTGCCAGAAGGCAAAGCCGAGGTTGGGTGAAGGTTGGGCAAAAGAGAAAAAAAGACAATAAGAAAAAGAAATAAGGTACCAACTGAACGGACTTGGTACGCTCGAAACGTCGGTACTGGGCTGGGCTTGGCTTCATGGCTGCTGCGTCCTTGCTCCTTGGCACGATGCGAAATGAGCAAAAGAGGGAAATGTTCTAAAGAAAAATGGATGAGAAATTAGCCTTGTGCTTTTTTTAATCGAAAAAATTTGCCGGCCAGCAGCGGGGAGGATGTCGGCTCTGGAGGAGGTGCGGCAGAAATGCAACCTGCTCGCCACATCCACGAAGGTCAAAGAGCGCAAGGTAATGTGCTCTATCGATTGCATTTTTTAATCTTCATTCTTTGAGTAGCACACAGATGGATTAACGATTGAGTAGTGGCTTACTCTGCCCGCACTGAAATTCATCTCCACGCTCATCCTGCTCACAGGGAAACTTGGCCGAGCTGCTGGCACTACTCAGTCTCGACAAGGTGTGCCAGCAGGTGGACCAAAGCAGTGTAGCCGCACTACTCAAGCCCTCGGAGGCCCGAAAAAAAGGTGCTCATGCCACTACGCCACCACTCTTAGCACATATGGTGCTCATGCTTGATGTCTTGTTCGTTTGTGTCTACCACCGACCGCACATACGCTCAGGGCATACAACCACATGGGACGATGTGGTGCGTGCCGTGGTGGCCATGGTGGAGAGCGAAGTGGAGCACATCCAGTCATCCAAGCGCAAGGCCGCCAAGCCGCCGGCGTTGCGGAAGGACGTGCTCGATGCTCTCAAGAATGCGCTCAAGATCGCTGAGCAACGTACGTCCGTCTCCTCGTGACTGTTTTTTCTTCTTCTTCACAGCTTGCCATCAAGGAACCGTATGTCAGCAGCTCACGTCAATGTACGATTGCAGGCGGCCCACGGCTGTTCCTGTCGATCAAGGACCTCACGCAGCACTTCGTACGCATGCTGTGCCAGAGCGACGCCCAACAGCAGCCCTTCCTGAAGGAGTACAGCGATCTCCTATGCGACTACATTCTACCCGTCCCCAGCTACTGCCAGCTTGCGAGCTCGAGCTTCTTCGAAGGTTGGTAGACCCTCTGTTGGTGTCAGAGCTCTGCCTGGTGTTAGGCTTGCTGCAGCTCACATCAATCGGTCGAATTGGGGCACAGAACTACTGGCGCTGTATGGCGAGTACCTCCTGTCTACTCCCTCATCCGCCATCGAACATCAGATCTACGCTCGCACCTACCATTGTCTCCTGACTCATTACCCGATGGAGTTGGCGCCCTTCTTCACCAAGTTCTACGCCTTCTTCAAGAAATACTTCTCCGAGCACATGGAGGACAACAAGCCATCAGGTGTGAGCCCCCAGCTCCAGGCGCTCCTCGAGAGCTCTTAACTTCTGATCTAACACTTTCTTGTGCTTCAGCTACGCTGTTGTCCGCCCTCAATTATCTGCTGCAGACTTGCGCGATGGACGAGGGGTCGCGTGCGCGTCAGCTCGGGACAGAGCTGCATGCCACCTTCCTGAAACGGTGGGACACCCGTCAGCAGCTGCTCAAGGAACAGATCGTATACTTCTTCCGGCTTCAGCTCCTGCTCCACACCTCCTTCACCGGCAAGATCCTGTCTACCGCCAATCCTGCTGTAGGTGCGTGACCGTAGTCTTCCTCTCTGATAACAAGCGCTACTTCGTTTCTAATCCTTCTCATTGTGTCATATGGTTCTCATTGTGTCTGATGCACAGAGGTCAGACTGCATTATGGCATCGATTACCTGGATACCCTGTTTGATCTGGTGACGAAAGAGCTTGAGAGGAGCGCAGGCCAGGCCTACCAGCTTCTCTCCAGGTACGCTATCACTATTGAGTTTTGTTTCCGCACTACTTACCACGTTGGCTATCGATCAACCCATCTCGTCTGCAGCAATCGGATGCGACAGTCTCGCTTCAACGAAGAAGACCCTCTGTTCCTGGAAGATCGGTGGCGATCATTTCTAGAGTTTGCCGTGGATGTCTTTCTGCACATGGCCCATCGTCGGGCTTGTATGACGGCGCCTTCTTCCCAGGAGGTACCTAGGCTCCCTACTCCCCCTTGCTTAAGGTTTGCCATCATCTCAGCTCATCAATTGACAGGACCAGCTGGAGTCAAGCGAGGAACTGAAACGCAAGAATCAGCCCACGCCCACCAAAGCTGAACCCGAGTCCACCAAACCGCGGAAGCGGCGGAAACAGACCGACGTGTTTGAGATGATGGCGTCGGCTCTCCCGTCTCCCGCGGCGCTCGGCGCCACCAGCGGCAGCAACCTATTGGCGCCGACGATAGCAGAAGGCACTATAGCTTTTCTTCTTCACCTTTTATATGCGGTAGCTTATCTTTCTTTGACCGAAAACAGGGCGACGAAGCAGCGGCGGCGGCATCACCATCATCGGAGCAGACGACGGTGCCTACGTGCTCTCGTCTTCGGTCCTGCCATGGCTGCAGCTCCTGACGGTCATGCTGGGCAAGCATCCGTACCTCTTGCCGCCCAGGTATCACCTTCAGGGCGTTGAAAGTCTGGCGATGATTCTCAAGGGCGATCTATCCGACAAGCCCGAAGTCGAGGTAGGTCGCTCCTGGCTTGCTTTGTCGATACGTTTGCAGAGCTGAATACTTACCTTCCGTGTCGCGCGTCTAGGCCTGGACACTCGCTGGGCTCATTGGGCTCGTGAAGACCGTGCAGACCACCTACGCTGGCGACCTGACTCTAGAGTCGACGGTGCCAGAGCTGGGCCTCCTCGAGCGCGCACCGCTCAAGAAGACCGAGTCGCAGCGCAGGCTCGTGGACCGAGGCGCGGTGGGCATGCTCTGGCAAGGCGTCTGGGAGACGCTGGTACGCAAGATGGCCTACTACAACTCGGGCAGCGTCGAGCTGGCGCTGGCGCTCATGAAGGAGATTCTCGACCACGACCTGGTCGACGCCAAGCTGGTGGGCGAGTCGCAAGGCGAGCTCTGGAAGGCCTCGCTGTTCAACGAGCCTGCCAAGTGCGGCATCGCCGCCATTGAGTTCGTCATCAGCTTTCTGCGCCGCCATGAGATCAAAGACGCGGCCGCGGAGTGGGGCGGCCACGCTGAGGTGGCGCGCGGGCTGAAGAAGCGACGCTACGGCGATCCCTCGACCGATCCGACAGCGGCGAAGGACAACAATGGCCAGATCACCCAGAGAGAGCGACTCGTGGAGTGGTTGCTCCTGTCTCTCAATCGCGACACCATCAACGTCCGACTGTCCAAGAACATGCTCAAACCGATCTCGCCCTACCTCATCGCGTCGGCCGTCATTGCGCTGATCCGACCTGGGCCGTCGCCCGCCATCAAGGACCCTTTCGACGAGGAAGAAGATGCAAGAAGCTCGAGCCAGGATTCCCATCCATTTCGAAGGAGCGTAGCGGCTGCATCGCTCGACTTTTCGATTCCTGACCACCCCGCCTTGTATGTCGGTATCGAGGACTACACTGGTACAGCAACTCAACGCCCAGCGCCCAACACCCAACCACTTCCTAACTCTCCTTTTCGCTATACACAGGAGTGAGCTTAAGTGAATCGCAGATGGTGGAGCGGAGACTGGCAGAGGTCTACTGTTCGCGCAAGCTGTACGCTGGTGACCAGCTCAGCACGACTCCGGGCAGCAAGTCGGCGCCGACCAAGCACCACTTTGGCAAAAACCAGATCTCGGTGCCTTTGCGCATACGACTGCAGAGCAGCTGCATCGAGCTACTCTGTGGCCGCACGGACGAACTGCTGAGCCTCGGTCGTGCCCTGTTCGACAGCGCCCAGAAGCTGAAGACGATGGGTCTAGACAAGCACAAGCTAATGCTCGTTCTGGTAGAGATCTGCAACCTCTCCCAGGTCATCGTCATCCTCCTTCCGCTCCTCCTTTCCTCGTCCGCGCCGTCGTCGTCTTCGTCGTCCAAGTCAGCCGACTACTCCCTGCTCGCCGTGGACGTGGAGCGCGTGATGACCCTGGCCGACTCCTCGCTCGCCGCACTGCTCGACTTCCTGGCCACCAACGTGCCGCTGCTCACCACGCACCCTCAGCTCCTGCACCAGCTCCTCCAGCGGCTCTATTCGCTGGTCGGGTCATGGGCTGCATCACGCAGCGGCTCGCCCCGGGCAGTTGCCTCCGCCGGCGAGAGTCCGCGAGGGATTAGCACCACGGCCTCCCGGCCCGAAGGAAAGACCCGCAGAGCCGAAGGAAACAACCGCACCCCTCGGGGGAGCGATGCCAGCTTTGCTTCGTCGATCGAGAGCGCAAGTAATCCGCTGGACCGCTACCAGCACCTCCTCCAGCCGCTTACGGCCTTCCTGATTAGCTACCTCGACGAGTACTGCACCGCAGTGCAGAAGCAGAGCAAGGAGAGTCAGGGCCAGGTACAAAAAAGCCTTTATCACGTTGCCGCAAGTCACTGTACAACGACTTAAGTGTGTGTTCCCCACAGGCCCTCATAGCGACCAGGTCTCACTCTCGATCCGACACTGTGGACTTAGATTTGATGGAGGAGACCCCAGTGGTGCAGAGCCCCATGCGAGGAGGTCGAGCCAAGCAGGAGAGCTTCGGCGATACAAGTGCTAGCGAACTGGCTTCCAGTACTTAGGCCCTTCGACCTCCTCCGTCCACTCGTGCCACAGAAGCTGACCATCTTCTTCACTCCTCTAAAGGCGAAATGGCCAGCACGCCCAACGACGACTGTGTGCTGATGGCAGCTCGCACGATAGCCAAGATCGCCACGTCGCAGCTCTGCCAGTCCGTCGAAAGCATCGGTGATGTGCTGATGGAGCTGTTCAAGCTCACCCAGATCGTCAACTTCAAGTTCGAGCTGGCCGCACACCTGCTGGACATTTGCAACAGCAAACCAGCGCTTCAGACGTCCGGTACGATAATCAACTGCAACATCATAAGGTGATTAGTTACATAGCAGAGCGCTCGCTCACACTTCTAAATGATGGGTACCACCAGCTGCTCCTGTCGACAAGGACAGCATGTTCTACGACGACTGCGTGTACCCTCCTGCGCTTCCGCTGGATGACGCGCGTCTGGCCGGAAAGGACCTGGGCCACGAGACCAAGGCCAACTATGTCAAAAAGGTACCGCATCATTTGGGTGTTCGTGCGCGTGCGCGTGCGCGTGCGCATTCTGCTCAATAGGTGTGCACTGACCTTATGTCGGCCTGGGGCGTTTATTTCACCCCACCATAGGTGTTGACGGGCATCAGACGGCTCACCTCGCAGCCGGACGCATTTGGCCGGGAGTCCGTACGCCGGAATCTGCTGCGGGTTGTCGAGCGCGTTATCGGTCTCCTCAACGCCAAGGTATTGGAACGCTCTTCTCGCGGCGCCAAGCAACAAATGGACAACATGACCCAGTCCTCACTCCTTTTTCTTGCGTGACCGTGCGAATTTTAGACCATCAGCTCGGAGGACCACAGAAAGTTTGTAATCAAGATCGGCACCGCGCTGCTCAAGACGTTCGTCGCCCTCTGGGAAAACGGCAAAATTAGCTGGCCCACTCGCGTGGCCCTGGCACAGTGCGTCCGTGAGTTCCTCAACCTCGAAGAGGAGGACGGCGAGGACTTCTCCGAGGTCTTTCTCAAGCTGCTCCAGGTACGTCGGCGGACTGGCTCAGCCCACTTCTTTTTCCTCCAAACCTTGCCACTTACCCACTCACTCACTCTTCGTGCCCGGCGTAACACCGAAACACAGGACCCGAGCTATCAAGTGCGCAAGTACATGAGCCGGGCCATCACCCTGTTCTTCTCGCTCTACCCGCACCAAGCCCAAATCTTCAACGACTTGTCGCCCCAGCTGCTGCCTATTAGTACGTGCCTCCCCCGTCAACAAGGCTCGCTTCCCGGCGCTCTCTCATTTTCAACTTCTTTTTTCACCCTGTCACAGGCAAGTACCATTCGGAGGAGGGCAGAGTCACCGCCCTGCTCACGCTCGGGGAGATTGCGTGTGTGTCTCCGGACAACGAGCAGCGCATCTTGTTCGAGCTGTGCGTCATTAGCGGTAGCGGTGCTGAAGAGAAGAAACCCGCAACCAAGGCCGCAGCGACAACCAAGTCTTCTCGCAAGGGAAAAGAGAAGAAGCGCGACGGCGACGACGAAGAAGACGAGATTGAAGATGACGACGAAGGCGGCCGAGAAGAAGCAGAGGAGATGTCCGACCTCGTGGCCTACATCATCGAGCACATCGCGCTGACGCTCTCCTATCCCTCGTCTCAATCGCTGCTCTCAGACCACCTGCCCTTCCTCCTGGGCCGGTGGTGCGAGGCCAAGTTCCCGCTACACCTCTTCCCGATTCACCTCCTCAACGAAGCCAGCCTCAAGGACTTCCTCAGCCACTTCGCCGCCATCCTGCTACCCAAGCTCGTCTATCTGACCGACCGCGACAACCTCGAGCTCGTCGCACAACAGCTGGCCGTCACTCCCGAGAAACTCGGTATGCTCAATGTGCGGTGTGTGTGCGTGTCGGTCAGACACGTAGCGTGAGGGCTAATGAAACACTTTGGGCTCTTGGCAGTGCTCCAGCATTACCCGGCCATCTTTGCCCAAACGTTTCCGCTCTACTACGCGCCGAGCAAGGAGAAGAAGGACCTGGGCATGTACATTTGCGAGACCTTTCTGCCGACCTTTGTGGGTGCGGAGGTGGTGAACCAGCTGATACCGAAAGAACTCGACACGATCCTCATCAAGCTGCTCGACCTCACCAAGATTCAACTGTCTGGTACGCGGTCCATTGGTGTTTGATCCCTGTAAGATACGTCTCGCTACAGCTCAACTTGTAACCTTACGCTTCACGCCATGTTTAATGCAGTTGAGGACAGCGAGAGCCAAGAGCGGTCTGCGGAGAAGGAGGAAGAAGAGGACGAAGATGACAGCAATCTCTACTTCTCTGCCGACACCATCAAGAACGTGCTGAAACACTTGGCTCAAGGGTTCAAGGTGGAAGTGGTCTCCCTCTTCTTCAAGACCAAGGATCGAGTGCAGAAGATATTGCTACACCTCAACCAGCGCTTGGCCACCGCCCATCGGCGCCAGGTACCACGCGCACATCGACTCTCTCAGTTTTTGAGAGTTGAGCCTGCTCAACTTTCGTCTTTCTCTGCGGTTGCTGCTCGCAGGATCAGTTGAGGGCCTTCCGGGTGCTCAAGTTCTTCGTCGAGATATTGGGCGATAACGCCTGCACCGCCAGCGTGCTGCGTGACGTCATTCACACCATCCTCCGCTCCATCAACAACCCCAACCTGGCTTCGCTCTCTTGCAACCTGCTCAAGCAGATAGCGGTACCGCTTTTCTTTCAGTTTCGCTTGCAAGCTGTTCTATTTATGATTTCTTTTGCTGAACTCTCCCTCCGTTCAATAGACACTCGCACTGGAGAAGAACGGCAAGAGGTTGGGCCACCACCTTAAGGCCATCGTCACTTCGATCGTTCCGCTCGCGCAACGGGTCACCAAGTCGGGTCAACTCGAGGCCCTCTTGGTGCTCTCGCTACTGATGAAGCAGACCCAGATCAAGGACGCGATACTGCACCTGGACCCGTTCCCGGAGAGCCCCGTATTCGCCGAGATCAACCGAATCTACTACAGGTACCATATCAATTGGTCTTCTTCTTTTGACGTCCGGCAGCTACTCAAGTTTGTCTGCTGTTAGTATGCGAGGCGAGTACAGCCTGGCCGGAGAGATCGAGCGCTTCATTCGCACATGGGCGGGAGCTGGGACGGGCTCGATGGCGCACAAGGTCGCCGCGTCATCCGCCATCTCCGTTGCGACGAAGATCGCTTCCCTGGCGCACCTCAAGAGGCTGCTCAAGACGTCCAAGACGGATCTCACTCGTCTACTGAAGCAGGCGCAAATGCCCTACTTGGGGCAGCAGCAACAACAGGCACCTTCATCCGAAGGTACGCCAACCAACCGATCGATCAACTGCACGCTTGTCTCACGACGTTGACGAGTTTTTCTGTTGATCCATGGCAGTTGCGTCGCAGGGCGCCGAGACACAGCAGAGCCTGATCGATCGGTTGATCTGGGAGCTCGTACAGCTGTGCGCTCCTCAATACGACAGCGCGATCCAGCAAATGGCTGGTGAATGCCTGGGCGAGCTGGGTGCGGTCGACCCCTACGCCATCGCCTTCTCGTTCCCGCATGACGCCTCGCAGTCGGCTGGTGGTCCCCCAGGGCGGGCGTCCAAGGAGCAACAGACCAAGGCCGCCAAGGTACCACGTTCAATTCCTTTCTCTGCCGTTCAGTCTCTCCACTAACCCTGCACGCGCCAAACCGGCCGACAGATCTCAATCTTGGAGCTGTTGAATGCCTACCTCACCGACACCGATGTCGACGTTCTGCACATGGCCTCTAACTGTCTGAAAGCAGTTCTGTGCACAAACTCTGGAAACAGCGCCCTCAACGCTCTGAGCGAAGAGATCAAGGAGGAGCTGATGCCCTACCGCCCCTCGGTCAAGAACGCCAAGGTACGCCCTTTCGCTCGTTTCTTCTTATACTATTTAGTAAGCCCCTAATGTTGCGCGCATCTCTCCCTCCCAGCCTCCTGTCTTCCCGTATGCTCTCCCCGAGATCGCTCTTGCCACGGCCGATCTCTGGTCACCGCACAAGTACAACAGCTACAATGAATGGGTGTGCCACGTTGCCTACGCGTTGGCCAAACACGCCGTGAAGGACAGGTTCGTTATTCTCGAATCACTCATCAGCGCTGGTGCTCGTGCAAGTGTGACTTACTTTTCTTGTTCTTATTACTTGATCTCGGTTAGGATGCTGCATTTGTCCGCTCCGATGTGCCTGAAGAAACCCGAGTTTGCTGAATTCCTCTTCCCCTTCCTGGTGATGAACGTCATCTGCTTCCCCGACGACTCCACAATCACGCTCACCACAGCGCCATCAAGCACCGCTTCAACTATGAGCCTGGCTGCCTATGTCTCGTACAACTTGAGGTGCGATGCCTCGACCCAATTCATGCGCCTGAATACCACCATTGTGTACAGGAGCGCCTACACTCACTCACTTGACCACTCTTGCAGGACCTACATCTTGTGTGACGCCAACACCAACACCGAGTCGATCCAGCTTACACTGCACACGCTCAATGTCTTGCGGAAGCAATTTATGGCACAAGGCGAGGAACCCGAAGAGTCCATCGTCACATCAACTAAGCGAGGTACCTATCACTCACTTCTTAGGCCCTTTGCTTCCTGGTAGCGCTGGTTCTAAATTGAGTCGTACATCTTTGATGGACCACAGGCAACTTCAAAGCTCCTCCGGAGAAGAAGGGAGCCAAGAGCAGTTGCCAGAGGTTCTGGCACACGGACTTCTGGAAGGACTTCAACTTCCTGGACATCGCACGCGCGGCGCAGAGGTATGATTGAGATGACATTGATGATGTCGAGGGCAGGCACACTAACCTGAACCTCCTTCGCAGGTGTTCGGCTTACCTCACGTCGCTGCTCTACGTGGAGCTGTGGTGCGAGAAGGAGATAGGGCAGCTCCAACTGCCCCCGGATGAGTCCTACTCGCGCTTCCTTGATGTCCACGGCGGCGGCGGCGGCAGCGCAGGCAGTAGCAACGGCAGCGACAAAATGGCGGTGGTCGATCAGGATGAAACGCCCCCCTACATGGAGCTGTTGCTGGAGATCTACAGCAACATCAACGAGCCGGACAGCATCTATGGCCTCCAACGAAATCAGAGGTACCTTTTCTCACGTTTTATTTATTATTTTCTATCTCAGCAGTGGACTCAACAATTCCTTAAATCATTTATTTGAACTCCAGCATCCACTCGCGAATCAAGACCTACGAGCACGAGCATGATTGGAGCAAGGCCCTGGGCGCATACGACATGACACTGCAGCACTCCGGCAACCGACCCCCGCTTCCGCTCTGTCAGGGCCTGCTGACTTCTCTGCAGAGGCTGGGCCACCACCACCTGCTGGAGGTGTACCTGCGCGGCTTCGCCGTACAATACCCGAGCCACTTCCTGGATCTCTCCGAATTTCAATACGCCGTACGCTGCCCTCCTCCAACTTCAGTTGAGGGTGACAGTTTTCTTACATTCCTTGCATACCGCACCACATGTTGTACAGGAGGCCTGGCGTACGTGCAAGTGGCAGATGGACTGGTTCCGTCATTCGGTCAACCCGCTCTTGTTCACGCGGCAGTCGGACGAGGGCGGAGATGATCAAGCGCAGTCGCCTTCGAGCAACTCCAACTTCCACATGGGATCATATCAATGTCTCAGGTGCGCAACACACACGACACATACGACACACACGACACACAGCGCTGATCAGCCACTCGTATCCAGGTCACTGCACGATGGCGACCAAGCCGTGTTCTGGAAGAACCTCCGTAAGACGCGTTTGGAACTGGTGCGAGCAATCGGCGTGACCAGTCTGGAGAGTACCAAGAGCGTCTACCCGGCCCTGGCCAAGCTTCAGTTCCTGGGCGAGATCGAGCACGCCTGGAATCTTCGCTGGGAGGAAGACAAGCGAATCGACACGACACCGTCGCCCATGACCCCTGGTATGCTAGGAAACCGTGTCCAGCTTCGTCACCACCCACTAATGGAGGAGCGGGACGACAATCCCTGGCAGGCATGAGCGCTGGGCTCGCTCTACGCACGAAGCGAATTCCGTCGGCGGTGGAGATGGACAACCTGCTCAGCGGCTGGCGCGAACGGCTTTCGCTGATGGAGAACAACTTTGAGCTGATCGAGCCCCTGCTCTCCCTGGGCACCACGCTCCTCAAGATCCTGGAGAAGGAGGAGTACCTCCCCGCGCAACTGAGCACCTTCGCCCAACTGGCCCGCAAGGCCGAGTGCTTCCAGATCGCCTCCAACTGCATCCATCAGGTACCTACCACCCACGCTCACAAACCACCGCATCCGTAAGTTACTTGTCTGTTCGACTGACCGAGTAACAACCCCTCTTCTAGCTCAAGCACGTAAGCCACCAGGATGCGGTCAGTAGCGTATCCTGGCGTCTCGCCGAAGCCCGAGTACTCTGGGACCAGGTGCGCCCCTCCTTCCTTTTCTTTTCATTTGTTTCTGAATCTGACTCTCGACACACATGATTCCGGGGTGGTTGGTGGTGTGTATATACAACAGGGCGAGGGCGACAAGGCCATCAGCATCGGCAAGCTCTTGACTAAGTCCCTGGAAGAGCTTTACACAAAGCACGTGGAGGTTTCAAGCCGCGGCAAGGCCAAGGCGACTGAGAAGGGAAGACCCGCTTCGCTGGATGAGCGCCTGCTCAGGGCCTACGCAGAGGCCACCTATTGCACAGGTAACGTTTGCAAGGCTGAACCTCCCGGCACGGCAAGGCAGTTGTTCATCGCCCATTGATATGTGCAGGCAAGTGGCTCGCGGAAACTCGTTCGGAGAGCTCTTCGACGATCATCAACGACCACCTCCAGAAGACGGTCGAACTCTATCAGCACTTTGATGATGGCAACCGCGGTCGAGCCTACTTCACGCTAGCTCGCTACGCTGATGGTACCGTCATGCACATGCTTCTTCAGCTCGTCACTAACTCTCGCATGGGTATCAGGGCTGTACGGACACTTGGTCGAAAAGCTCAAGTCAAGCGAGTGGGCCATGTCGCAAGAGCTACGCAAGCAGAAGGAAAGAGAACTGCAGCAGTGCGAGAAGCTGCTCGAGACACGGCCCAAGGACAAAGATCTACTGCGTCACACCATCGTGCTGCGCCGACAGTGCGAAATCGACAAGTCCGAGAATCGGCGCCTCGAAAAGGGTACAACCTAGCGCCGCCCCATTCCTACCAGTGCAATTGCCCTCACCCCAACGCCTCTCACTCCGCTGCTGCGATGTCCGTGGCCAGATCGCGAGGAGCTGTTGCATTCGGCGGTGGAAAACTATTTAAGGTGTCTGCTGAGCGGGGACAAGTACGATATCAGGGTCATGTTCCGCCTGTGCTCGCTCTGGTTCAACAACCCAGCAGGTTCGTCCGTTTGTATTGTTACCACTCTGGGATTCTTACCTCACACCCCTTCTTTTCCACCCTATCGTGCACCTTTTGGCAGACCCAACGGTGAACTTCAAGCTCAGCGAGTCGCTCCAGGAAGGGCTGCCCTCCCGCAAGTTTGTGCCGCTGATCTACCAAATCGCCTCACGCATCCACGCCGCGCCGACCGAAGTCGCCAAGGTTATAAGTTGTATTATTATTAT
>CDFN01056047.1:0-11904 GCA_000826445.1 Acanthamoeba quina | reverse complement strand
TCGGTGCCTTGCTCAATGTTTGCATCCAACTTGATCTTGAGGTAAGGCGTGAAGCTCAGCGAGCTCCGGGCCTGCTGCAACATGAACTGCACGTCGGGATTGAGGGCGATGGTGTAGAATGAGTTGCCGAGAGGCACGCCCTGTTCTGTGATCTCCTTGCCGACATCGATGCCAATGAGCTGATACAGCTGCATGCAGGAACGCACCAAGGTCAGCGGACGTGAAGGTGCCAATTCAGAATGGAGAGTGGTGGGCGCACCGGAATGCGGGAGTGAACGCAGAACAAATCCAACACGGCAGCCTCAATGCCACTTCGAGCGAAGCGCGAGGCGGGGTCGGCGTTGGCGGGCTCCTCGTCCAAAGCACGCAAGAGCGTCCGCACGAGCCGAGCAAACTCGTCAGGGTTCTCTCCTGCATTGAATGGAACGGGTTAGCAGGTCGTTGCCACACCGCCCTGAATGAACGATGCGATACCTCGCAGGGCTGAGAAGTGGCCCGCGCTGGCTGCAACCTTGAAAGGCTGCAAAGGGTCGTACGGCTCAGGGTCATTTCCCTTCACGGCCCGGTCTTGCAACTGTGTCGGAGTGAAAACGCGCACTCACTCGATCAACACGGAACAACGCGAGGGCGACAAATAGAAGAGCACGGGAGAGGCACCGAAGCAGAGAAAGCGCGCACGTAGCCCTCGACGTCGGCAAAATCCGAGAGGTAGCCGGCAGCGGGCTTCTTGGGCGGGAGGCCCACTTCGCCCACGCCGACGGTCACAGCGCTGCTGCCGTCTTGCTGCGGCACCTCCACCCACACCTCTATGAGCGCGTTCTCACGGCGCGAGGTGCTCGAGTGGCTCGTCCCGAACGGTGCGCGGAGCTCCAACCCATACTTGGAAACACGCAGGCCGACTCTTGGGGAAAGGTGAGGGCGCTTTGGGGGTTGGCCCTCGAAAGAGAGAAAAACGCGACATAGAGAATGAATAGAGAAAGGGAGGTGACGCCGCACCTCCATGCCTGCGAAGCATTCAAGACCCAATCCAAGGTTGCACTAAACGCTGGCCGAAGAAGTGGGCTCGTTCCCGCCGGCGCTTGCTCTTGCATGTTTGGCGCAGAGTGGCGAGAGAGAACGAAAGAGAAATGCATTTTCTCGTGCATTATTTTTCGGTGTGTTGTTTTGGTGTAAAAATTACGAGCCAAGAGGCGACCATTTATTTTCTATCTATCTGAAATGATGTTGCGGTCCAGCGTTCGGGGTGGCAGAGCCGTGGCGGGTGGTGCCTGCGTAAAGGCCACCGAGGCGGTAACTACTCCCATCGGCTAATTGTGCTGCCCGATAGAGAATTATTACCCCCCCGGCCGGCCTAATTAGCTTACGACGCTAATGTTCTATGGTGGCACTTAGATGGGGTCCAGCCTCGTCTCCGCGCGTACTCTCGCCACTGCTGCGGCCCCGGCCGCGGCGACGGCGCCGTCCACACAGCCTCGTTCTTCCGCCCTCTTCGACTACAGACGCCTGAAGAACAGGAAGGGCTGGGTACGTCCCCCCCCCCCAGAATGCGAGCCATTCCTCCGTCTCGGCAGTGATGTTAAGGATTGAAACAGAAAAAAGTGGTGCCCGATGAGGACCTCGATTTTGTGGTGTTCCCTCGCGAGAGGCTGGGAAAGACCTACGAGCTCAACTGGACCATTTGCAAGTACGCCGTGATCCCTAACAAGGTACGCACGGCTTCAATTGACGATGAAACAATCGTTTTAATCTGAATCCCCTCTGTATTAATTAGGACGGCGAGGCCTTCCACAATCTCCATTCGCGAGGCCTCCAGATGCTGTCCAACGCCGCTGCCGGTATGCGTTCTATCCTGTTTCGCTGCCCATGCCACCTTTCGCGTCTCACACGTCGCTCTGTGGGTCTACAACACAGACAAGAACAAGGCGCTGCACGTCACCGTGCCCGAGGAAGAGTACGCCTTCAGCCACTACTTCGTGCTGCCCTCGCCCCCGCCCGCTCCCGCCGAGGGCCAGGCTGCCCCCGTCGACCTCATGTTCGTCCCCGAGAATGCCAGCGTCGTCAACGACGGTGTGGCCAAGAACGTCTCCAAAGAGGTGCTCGCTCCCTCAGCTATGCTGGTTACGCGGTGGGTGTGAAGAGCAAGAAGCTGACATGGTGCGTTGCGCTGGTCAGGTGCGCCGCTTCCTCAGCGAGGGCAGGTACCTTTTCGTGCACGATGGTGCCGTCGGCTCGCACTCGGCCGCCGAGGAGAAGGTCCGATTCATCGTTTCCAGCGCCACCACCGCCCTTCTCCTCAAGTACGTTGCTCCGTTCATCCCTTTCCACTCTTCTCTTCGTTGCCAGCACACGGCGAGACTGATTGTGCCCCAAACCTGGGTCTGCTGTAGGCACTTGATACCCAAGCAGCCCACCATCAACATTCAGGACTTCGAGGAGAGCATCACTGTATTTGTCGCCCCCGAGCTCAAGGCCACTGCTGGTATTGCTCCCCTCCTCTTATGCCCAGCCCATTGCGAGCGGTTTAGCCACAATGTTTGCAATCTGACATTGTCTCTCCGATCCGCAGAGGCGCTTGGTGTGTCGAGTGACAGGTTTACCCTGGTCAACTTCAAGACGAACCAGGTCTTTGTGGCCGGCACCAACGCTCCCGAGGCCATCCAGCAGGCCGTGTCTTCCCTGGCCACCTACTTGCTCGGCAAGAAGGTACTCGGTGCCACGAAGGTCCACTCAGCCATGATACTAGGCTCACCTTTCGGGAAATCTGCAGGGCGCGCTTCCGCTGCAGTGCGATTCGGCGCTCACCAAGGACGGCAAGTCGGTTCTTTTCTTCGGCCCCGGCCTTCTCCAACAGGTCAGCCTTTCGCGACGCCTGGTTCAACGACGTAAGTCGAGCTTACCTGCCCTCCTTCGTATCTTGGGTTGTGCAGAAGCCCCGCAACGATTTGTTCGGTGCTCACGGCCACTTCTGGACCAACGAGGGCGTCAGCCGCATGTATGACGGTGCTTCCGTCGCCAACCCTGACGCTTCCCTTGCGCTGAACAGAGGGTGCGCCATCCCTTTTTGGCCTCTTGTCCCTTTTCTGTCTCCATACACTGACTTCTGGTCTTCCTTATCGCAGAGACCTTGTGTTCCACGCCACCAAGGGCGGCAAGACGACGTAAGGCTCCCCCCGCAAACACCTCAGCTTCTTTTCGCTCTCTTTCCTTACCTGCTCTGTGAATGGATAATGTCGTTGAGCAGGAAGACAAGCCTCAGCGTGCCGCTTAGCCTGCAGGGCCATCAGGCTCCTCATCCCTCTGCCATCGTCTTTGTCTCTCCGAACTCTGCGGCCGGTTTGACCAAGATCTCTGCCGAGGAGGCGGCCAAGCACTACCTCGCCTCGTTCCAGTACCCTGTCGCCGTAAAGCCCGAGCTGCTCAAGCAGAGATTCGCGTATCTGCTCTCCAACAAGAACGTACGTTTGCTCGCGCATGCGCACTGAGACACTCGGCCTCGATCACTGACCCCATCTTCTCTTCCCTTGATCAGGTGACTGCCTACCAGGTTGGCGCCAAGAGCGGGAAGGTGAACGTGGACGAGATCAACGCCCAGCTGCACACCGCCCTCAAGCAATAAATACACCCACCGCCCCACTTCCCAACAACACCCAAATACCTGAAATTTCTCGTTCTTCCCTGGGGCAAGGGCGGCACGGAGGAGTACCCGCGATTTCCACGCCGTCCTTCTGTATGTGGCCTGGGCGTTGCGACACAAACGATGAAGTATTTCCAGAGCCAAGAGCCAACGTGGCGTCACATACATCCACAAACACACAATCAGCGGACGAACATCAACATACCACCATGCTGGCCACGGAAACCCTGCCAATGCGAAATGACAGCGATCGACTGGTTGACAACAAGCT
Source organism: Acanthamoeba quina (assembly GCA_000826445.1). Classification (NCBI taxonomy): domain Eukaryota; phylum Discosea; order Longamoebia; family Acanthamoebidae; genus Acanthamoeba; species Acanthamoeba quina. Next base: position 7,999 of record CDFN01056047.1, on the reverse strand, counting down.
CTTAGGCGCGACCAAAGGGCGGGACGACTACCACAGGGCCACAGGCGGTCAGGCGGGGCAGTCGGCCCTGGTGGTCGAGCCGCAGGAGGACTCGTTCACGGTTTACCTCTCCAACCTCCCCGCCAGGCCCTACCGCGGCGTCTGTCTGCTGGTCCAAGGGAAGCTCTTCTTCGAAAGCAGGCCAAGGCTCGAGGGAGAAGAAGTGGTGACCACCACCATCGAGCTACCGCCGCTGATGCACGACGGCGTGGTGGAGCTCGAAGTGAAGATCCCAGCCAGGAACATCCATCGACGGATACCGGTGCGGCTTGACCAGGGAAGCCACCTCCTGGTCCAATGGAATCCAGACACCCAGAGCAAAGAAGCTGAAGGGGAACAACTTCGTGTACGCCAGCAGCCCGTTCCCTTCCTGATGTAACAAGCGCCACCAGGTTGTCGACAGGAAAGTAAAAAAAATAAAAAACATGAAACGCAAAAAGAAAAAGGTCATAAAATTCTGACCGCAAGATGGAAAGACCAGAGAGTGAGAAGGCGTCGCCAGGCTTCTGGAAGCCGGGCGCGGTGGCACCGGAGGGACTATGTGGCATTGGCACTGGCCAGTTCGACAGGGAGACAGAGAAAGAGGACCTCGTGCGCATTCATTGCTCCCAATTTGCCACTCAGTGCACCGACTAATCTTCCTTCTAAATCGCTATAGTTTGTGGTGTTCAATGCGAACGAAAAGCTCAGCCTGAGCCAGCAGCGCCAACGGCTCCCCATCTTCAAGAACCGTACGTGCACTTTGCACAAACGTGTTCACACTGTGCCTGGTCTGCCCATTGACGTCACCCACCCGCAGGCACGCACATCCTGTACCTGGTGGAGAAGTATCAGACCGTAGTCATCGTTGGCTCGACTGGATCGGGCAAGACCACTCAGATTCCCCAATACCTGCACGAGGCCGGCTGGACCCAGGTCCCCGTTGCGCCCCACCGCGTCCGTGTTTTGCCCACGAGAGATGTGGTAAGACGGCTCACAGTCGATCCGTACGTATCGTGTGCTGCCGGCAGGGAGGGAGAGTGGTGGCCTGTACCCAGCCTAGGCGAGTGGCAGCGACAACAGTGGCGGAGAGAGTAGCACAGGAGATGGGATCGCTGCTTGGGGAAGAGGTACGAGTGCACCGCGTAGTTAGTCTATTGACGAAAGTCGACTGACATGGAACTGGCCTGCACGCATACGTACGCCTACACCCGCACCGCAACATTCGAATGTTTTAGGTCGGGTACGCCATTCGCTTTGACAACAAAACGGAAGCCGACAAGACCAAGATCAAGTTCATGACCGACGGTTTGCTGCTGCGAGAGACCATGCTCGATCCGCTGCTCTCCAAATATTCGGTCATCATGTACGTCACAGACCTCCGACATGTTCTGTCACATTTCTCACCAGCGCTTCTCCCAGGCTCGATGAAGCACACGAACGCAGCATCCACACCGATATCCTCATGGGACTCCTCAAGAAGTACGTCTTCGGCCAACGCGACGCACAGTTCATGTATGGCGCAATTATGAGTGGAGTAGAGTGCTCATGCCTTTTGCCGGCACGACAGGATCCAACGGAAGCGGCCAGAGCTGCGGCTAATTGTGTCTTCTGCCACGCTCGAGGCGCAGAAGTTGGCCGATTTCTTCAACACCAACAAAACGACCGATCCCGCCAACGACACTGCGGCCATCCTGTCGATCGAAGGTTCTCAACTGACCTCCACGGGAAACTGTCGCCCTGCCACGTGTCCTTGTCTTTCGATGATCCACGCGTGCTGTGCTGACAACAACCACACATTTTCTTCACGCGCAGGGCGACAGTTTCCCGTGGACATCTTCTACCTGAAGCAGCCAACGGACAACTACGTGCACGCTGCCATTGACACCGTCATCAACATCCACAAGACAGAGCCTCCCGGTACGCAGGAAGCCAATTGGCTCTTGCGTTGCGAATTCCAAAGCTGCCTTGGCTCACACTTCTCGTCGCGATGTTGCAGGCGACGTCCTGGTCTTTTTGACCGGGTCGGAAGAGGTTGACGACACCGTGGAGCTTATTCGACAGCGGGCAGCGGAGTACGTGCTGGGGTTCTCATTCGTGCGCCGCAACAAATGGTGGCAGCCTGCTGACCGTCTAGCATGTGCACCGCCCATTTGCCTCATTCAGGATCCGACCAGGCGACCTCAAACCAGGCAGCCCGCGCAGTCTCTCGGTTTTGCCCATCTACTCGGGCCTGCCCGGTGCACAGCAGATGAAGGTAGCACAACACTCGTCTTACGGTCATTCCCAATACGTTTCCCTTTGTTTCGGCAACTCACCTCTCCACTCCATCGCATCAGGTGTTCCAAACTATGCCCAAGCATGTGCGAAAGGTAATCGTGGCGACCAACATCGCCGAAACCTCGATCACAATCGATGGCGTCGTCTACGTTGTCGATTCCGGTTTTGTCAAGGTGCGCACACAGCTTCCTTCCAAGCAAGGCTCCCGCCTCCTCACACCAGTGTGTGTGTACCTCGCTCGCGGCTCCAGATCAAAGCGTACAACCCGGCCACGGCAATGGAAGCGTTGGTGGTGGTCCCGGTCGCCCAGGCCGGAGCCGATCAGCGAGCAGGTCGCTCCGGACGGCAACGGCCCGGCAAATGCTACCGTCTTTACACAGAGGTGCGCATTGCCGGCCTCTCAGTTTCTCTTGCTTGTGTTCGACTGAATGGTCTGTGACGTTGTGCGTGTCTACAGGCGGCCTATCGCGCCATGCGAGTCAACACCATCCCTGAAATGCAGAGAACGGACCTGGCCCCGGTGCTCTTGCAGCTCAAGGCGCTGGGCATTGATAACGTGCTTAGATTCGAGTTCCCCACTCCACCTCCTTCTCAGTGCATGATGCGGGCGCTCGAGGTACTTCGCCTCTATTCGCTCATGCGCATCCACAATCGCACACACACTTCTCATCACTAACACTACTTCCATCATCTCCGCTAGCTGCTGTATGCTCTGGGCGCATTGGATGAATACGGAAAGCTCACCCAGCCCATCGGCTACACCCTCGCCGAGCTGCCTGTCGGACCCACGCTGGGCAAAATGGTACCAGAGGCTTCAGCACTTCGCCCGCTCGGCTTGGCTCGATTCTCACTGGTGGAGTGCTTTTTGCTGCTATTTGCATGGGCAGCTGCTCAAATCCGGCGAGCTGGGCTGCTCGGAGGAGGTGCTCTCCATCGCGGCCATGCTCTCGGTCCAGATGGTCTTCGTGTATCCGCGAGACTTTCGCAACACTGTCGACGCCGTGCGGAAGCGCTTCGCCGTGTTCGAGGGTGACACCCTCACTTGGCTCAACGGTACGGCGAGCCCGCCTATTCCTCGTCCTTGCCTCCTGCCAGCGGGATGGCGCGAACCTAGCCTTAACCGAACCTTACCTTGGTGTGCGTGCGTGCGTGCAGTGTTCAACGAGTTTATGCGCAACAACCAGACGCAGAAGTGGTGTAAGGAGCACTACGTCAACCACCGGGTCATGCTGCGCGCTGTGGAGATCAGAAACCAGCTCCGGGCCTACCTGCGACGCTACAAGGTAACCCCACCCAGAACGCTCCACCTGCGCAGGTGATGGCGGGCTACTCATTACTGCGACTGCTCCGTCATCGTCGATGCAGGTGCCGCTGGTATCGGCGCTGGGCAATCCGGACATCCCCGATGCCACGGTGCCCATCCGGAAGGCCGTGGTGAGTGGCTTCTTCGCCAATGCGGCCTTCCTGCAGCCCGATGGCTCCTACAAGACGGCCAAGTCGCACCAGGTACGACCGCTACCACGCTGGCTACAGGACCCCCACCGCAATGCTCTGCGCACATCCCACCGCCACCGCCCTTACGCCTGCTTGCTTCCTGTAGACGCTGCACATCCATCCGTCGTCGATGCTCTTCAACACCACGCCGGCCTGGGTGGTGTACTCGGAGGTCGTTTCCACCACCAAGAACTTTATGCGCGACGTGACCGTCATCGAACCCACCGTACCTACTACCACTCCCTTGTTCTCTTTCACCACCACCACTTCTCTGCCGTTGTGGCTCACGCACATCCTTCTCTTGTACCCCCAGTGGCTCGCCGAGCTCGCGTCCCACTTCTACGAGTGGAAGGGCAAGCCCATGCCCAGGTCGTGAAAGAGCGCAACGCAAGTTTCCCTCTTCTTCTTGTGATCAGACACCAACACAAGACGTCGTGAAGACACAAACACAGGACTTTCCCCTTCTCTTCCGTTGTTATTGGTTCTTCTCGTATCACCCCAACCGAGCATGCGTCGTGCTGGACGACCGCGAACGTCCCTTCTCGTCCACTGGACGGCCACCCTATCATCAGCGCCAACATCAACTCGTTGGCATCGACCACGCAGCCTAATTCAAATCAACACAAATTCAAGCTTCAAGAGGATGGCCACGACGGTGACAAAGGAAGAGGAGGAGCGGCAGGCGAGGGCCAACAAGTGGGCCCAGGAGGGCACCCAGCCGGAGGGCCGCAGCAAGCGGAAGGTGCTGGTGGTGCACGGTGCGGGGCTGTGCATGCGAGGCAAGGCTCAGATCGAGAAGTTCGGCACCCTCACCCTCGCCGACTACGAGCGCCACATCTTGCACTACGCCGAGCAACACCATCTCGACGTTGAGTTCTTCCAATCCAACAGCGAGGGCAGCGTCATTGATCGACTCTACGCCGCTCACGACGACGGCGACGTTGACGGCGCCATCATCAATCCAGGGGGTGCGATTTATTTTATCCATCTTATTATTTAAATCCTCCATTTATTTATCGATTTATCGATTTATCGATTTATTATTGACTTTCAATTGTTGCAGGGTTCACGAAGGGCTACAGAGCTCTGGGGCTGGCGTGTGGGCAGGTGTGCTACCCAGTGGTGGAGGTACACATCAGCAACACAGCAGCTGGTGGCACCATCAGCGAGGTGACCCCCAACTGCAAGGCCACAGTGCAGGGCTTTGGCATCTATGGCTACAACATGGCCCTTGCTGGCTTGGCCAGCTTCCTCCTCAACAACAACACCAAGCCCAAGTAATTGTTGTACATGTTTCAATAAGCTGATGACTCAAAGAGATGCAAGCACTGTGAAAGGGGTGTGGTGATGGGTGGGTCAAGTTTGTCTTTCTTGTCCTTAGTAATGTGTTCAAGCCTTGAGCACACAGCTCTAGGCCATTGAAGCATCTCTGCTTACGCTGGAAATCAGGAATCCTGGCATCAGGAATAGTGCCGTTGTTGACCTGCAACCTGAGGCCTCGGGGTAGGGTGGAGCCGGACGCGGATCAATGCTTCTGGAATGCCAGGAATGTTCGCCGTAGTCGGAAAGTTGCGTTGATACCTTGCCTTCTATAGTCTCACACGTTACCTTTTCTGAGTTCTCCAATCGATTTGGGCCGCCTTGGAAGGGAAGGCTGACGAGGTCTTTAGCACTCGTTTTTTTTCCTACTCCTCCCGTCTGTCAGCAACACAACAGGTACCTCATCCCCTTCACAGCAACCACCTCTCTAGTGGTGTGCGTAGTTCTCGCTAATGACTTGGTGTCGCTCTTGACAGAAGAAGCATGAAGTGGTTTGCCTTGATTGCGCTTTTCGTCGCCCTTGTCGGCCTCACCGTGGCCGCCGACACGGACATCAACTTTAACTTTGAAGGAATGATCCCCGCCGCTGGCGCAGGACGTGAGGGACCTAAGGCCCACCACGTCAACGTCTACGAGGTCTCCACCACCGACGTCACCACCCCTGGCTTTGAGGGCGAGGACAACGCTCCTCTCATGACCGGTTCGTACCCAGCCCACCAGCAGAAAGTGTTTATGTGTCTGATCCAATCCTCGCCTCACAGACGTTTGGGCCAACCAGCTGTGGAACCCTTCCAAGACTGAGGTCATGGGCTACGACATCGGCCAGTGCACCAACACCCCCGCCATCAACAACATCGGCCCGATGTACCAAGTGTGCCAGGTCACCCTCTACTTCAACAACGGCGAAGACCAAATCGCGGTCATGGGCGCCGTCACGTCTGAGTCCATGCCCCAGACCGTCTCCGTTGTGGGCGGCACCGGTGAGTACCTGGGCGCCTACGGCAGCTGCACCTTCCAGCCCTATGACAACCTTGACGTCCACTACGTCTGCGACTTCTTCACCCCCAACTAGAGAGGTGTCCATGCACCATGAAGAGGTGGCCACCTCCCCCACCCCTCCTCAAGTTGAATACAACGAACGCCTTTTGCGTAGTCCTCGCTCGGTTCACTGCTTGTTTTTACTGGTGTACTACGCAACGTCGCGCATCACGTCCACACCGTCGAGGGTACCGGTATCGCCAGTCCCTCTCCCGGTCCACAGCTCCTCTCTCCTCTTCTCTTCTCCTCTCTCCTCTCTCGCTTGCGATTTGAATGGACGTGGTGGCGTCGTGTGCGGAGGGAGCGCGGTGCGTTGGTTTCGTCTCGTCAGAGAGTGTCGGGTCAGTCCTGCCGCTTTTTGGACTTGTAGCTGGAGAAGTAGAACTGGACGAAGAGCAGCAGGTACGAGTTGATGATGCCCAGACCGATCTGGTGACCCCACGTGTCGTCGAACGAGGGACAGTTGCCCTTCCACAGGTAGTGCCAAGCGATACTGTTGTTGATGATGACGATGACGACGTTGGCAACATCGTCAACAATGAAGAGTGTCAGCGCCGGCAGTCACCAAAACACACAAGTGTGTGTGCGCGTGTGTGCGCGCGTGTGCGAAGGAGGAAGAGGAGGCGTACGAGACGGAGTGAAGAGAGTTGACGAGGACGAACTGGATGATCTGCAGACGAGTGATGTACTTCTTCCACCAGATCTCCTTCTTCAGGCTGGCCAGGAGGTAGTAGTAATACCTGTGTGTGTGCACACGGGGCGTGGTCAACATCGTGTGCGGCGCGACATCACCTAGGGTGGGGGGGGGCGCAACACGGCGACAAGAGGGAAGAGAGAGGGGCCGCGGGGTCGTACATGAAGATGTGGACGAAGCAGTTGAGCAGCTCAGCGCACCACTGGATGGGGATGAGGTTCTCGAGGCAGTTCCACACGAGGAGCATCGTCACCCAGTGGTGGTACACATGAAGGAACGTGAGCTTGTTCTGCACACACGTTCGTGTAAGATGATGGATTCAAAGCTCCTGGAAGGGTGAACCTGCCGCCCGGGGCGGCAGCTGAGGGGAACACGACGTGTCGATGAGAGGGAGAGGGGTACCTTCTTCAGGCACATGAGGGCGGTATCGGCCCACTCGTAGTACTTGCTGAGGTAGAAGACATAGATCCAGAAGTAGAGCGGGCCCTTGCCCACCTCCTTCGATCCATGGTCGCAGAACAGGGCCTCAGCCCCGTGCCTCTGTGTGCATGGAACATCATCAGCGATTGTCCCCCCCCCCGATAATCGATAATCGCGAGATTAAATTTCAGTACCTGCCAGATTCCAAAGAGGGAGGTGGCCATGCCGATGAACATGATGAGGGAGCCGAAGGTCATGATGAAATTGTGAAGGATGGTGAAATTAACGAGGGTGTAGGCCTTCCGGTCCTTCATGTACGTCTGCAAGATGAAGACGCCGGCGAGGTAGCCGAAGCTGAGCAGAAGTGGCAGAGGCCACTGCGAGAGAGGCATCTCTTGAGGCACATATCGGAAGTTGTTCACCTTGTCGATGAGAGACTCGATCAAGATGCCCACCTCGGCCATTTCGTTTTCCAATCTCTCGACGGCTACACGAAAAGAAGAAGCTGTGATAAACGCGGCGGCCCGACACGAGAAGCGGAAAAGGCCGAAGAAGGAAGTAGGACAAGGCGATCAAGCTCGAGCCGAAACAGATGGCAACGAAGAGTGAGGCGGGAAGGGCGCAGAAAGGCGGCAGCCGGCGGGAACGACGAGCCAGGTCGCGGAGTGTAGCCAAATGAAGTGGCGTCGACACTATTAAGAAACCAGGACACCCCGTCTCTCTCATCTTCACGCG
>CDFN01056046.1:0-11915 GCA_000826445.1 Acanthamoeba quina | reverse complement strand
TCGGTGCCTTGCTCAATGTTTGCATCCAACTTGATCTTGAGGTAAGGCGTGAAGCTCAGCGAGCTCCGGGCCTGCTGCAACATGAACTGCACGTCGGGATTGAGGGCGATGGTGTAGAATGAGTTGCCGAGAGGCACGCCCTGTTCTGTGATCTCCTTGCCGACATCGATGCCAATGAGCTGATACAGCTGCATGCAGGAACGCACCAAGGTCAGCGGACGTGAAGGTGCCAATTCAGAATGGAGAGTGGTGGGCGCACCGGAATGCGGGAGTGAACGCAGAACAAATCCAACACGGCAGCCTCAATGCCACTTCGAGCGAAGCGCGAGGCGGGGTCGGCGTTGGCGGGCTCCTCGTCCAAAGCACGCAAGAGCGTCCGCACGAGCCGAGCAAACTCGTCAGGGTTCTCTCCTGCATTGAATGGAACGGGTTAGCAGGTCGTTGCCACACCGCCCTGAATGAACGATGCGATACCTCGCAGGGCTGAGAAGTGGCCCGCGCTGGCTGCAACCTTGAAAGGCTGCAAAGGGTCGTACGGCTCAGGGTCATTTCCCTTCACGGCCCGGTCTTGCAACTGTGTCGGAGTGAAAACGCGCACTCACTCGATCAACACGGAACAACGCGAGGGCGACAAATAGAAGAGCACGGGAGAGGCACCGAAGCAGAGAAAGCGCGCACGTAGCCCTCGACGTCGGCAAAATCCGAGAGGTAGCCGGCAGCGGGCTTCTTGGGCGGGAGGCCCACTTCGCCCACGCCGACGGTCACAGCGCTGCTGCCGTCTTGCTGCGGCACCTCCACCCACACCTCTATGAGCGCGTTCTCACGGCGCGAGGTGCTCGAGTGGCTCGTCCCGAACGGTGCGCGGAGCTCCAACCCATACTTGGAAACACGCAGGCCGACTCTTGGGGAAAGGTGAGGGCGCTTTGGGGGTTGGCCCTCGAAAGAGAGAAAAACGCGACATAGAGAATGAATAGAGAAAGGGAGGTGACGCCGCACCTCCATGCCTGCGAAGCATTCAAGACCCAATCCAAGGTTGCACTAAACGCTGGCCGAAGAAGTGGGCTCGTTCCCGCCGGCGCTTGCATGTTTGGTGCGGTGTGGCGAGAGAGAAAGAAAGAGAAATGCATTTTCTCGTGCATTATTTTTCGGTGTGTTGATTTGGCGTTGCGGAAAGATTACGAGCCAAGAGGCGACCATTTATTTTCTGTCTATCTGAAATGATGTTGCGGTCCAGCGTTCGGGGTGGCAGAGTCGTGGCGGGTGGTGCCTGCGTAAAGGCCACCGAGGCGGTAACTCCCATCGGCTAATTGTGCTGCCCGATAGAGAATTATTACCCCCCCCCCCGTGCGGCCTAATTAGCTTACGACGCTAATGTTCTATGGTGGGTCACTTTAGATGGGGTCCAGCCTCGTCTCCGCGCGTACTCTTGCCACTGCTGCGGCCCCGGCCGCCGCGGCGACGGCGCCGTCCACACAGCCTCGTTCTTCCGCCCTCTTCGACTACAGACGCCTTAAGAACAGGAAGGGCTGGGTACGTCCCCCCCCCAAGAATGCGAGCCATTCCTCCGTCTCGGCAGTGATGTTAAGGATTGAATGTAAAACAGAAAAAAGTGGTGCCCGATGAGGACCTCGATTTTGTGGTGTTCCCTCGCGAGAGGCTGGGAAAGACCTACGAGCTCAACTGGACCATTTGCAAGTACGCCGTGATCCCTAACAAGGTACGCACGGCTTCAATTGACGATGAAACAATCGTTTTAATCTGAATCCCCTCTGTATTAATTAGGACGGCGAGGCCTTCCACAATCTCCATTCGCGAGGCCTCCAGATGCTGTCCAACGCCGCTGCCGGTATGCGTTCTATCCTGTTTCGCTGCCCATGCCACCTTTCGCGTCTCACACGTCGCTCTGTGGGTCTACAACACAGACAAGAACAAGGCGCTGCACGTCACCGTGCCCGAGGAAGAGTACGCCTTCAGCCACTACTTCGTGCTGCCCTCGCCCCCGCCCGCTCCCGCCGAGGGCCAGGCTGCCCCCGTCGACCTCATGTTCGTCCCCGAGAATGCCAGCGTCGTCAACGACGGTGTGGCCAAGAACGTCTCCAAAGAGGTGCTCGCTCCCTCAGCTATGCTGGTTACGCGGTGGGTGTGAAGAGCAAGAAGCTGACATGGTGCGTTGCGCTGGTCAGGTGCGCCGCTTCCTCAGCGAGGGCAGGTACCTTTTCGTGCACGATGGTGCCGTCGGCTCGCACTCGGCCGCCGAGGAGAAGGTCCGATTCATCGTTTCCAGCGCCACCACCGCCCTTCTCCTCAAGTACGTTGCTCCGTTCATCCCTTTCCACTCTTCTCTTCGTTGCCAGCACACGGCGAGACTGATTGTGCCCCAAACCTGGGTCTGCTGTAGGCACTTGATACCCAAGCAGCCCACCATCAACATTCAGGACTTCGAGGAGAGCATCACTGTATTTGTCGCCCCCGAGCTCAAGGCCACTGCTGGTATTGCTCCCCTCCTCTTATGCCCAGCCCATTGCGAGCGGTTTAGCCACAATGTTTGCAATCTGACATTGTCTCTCCGATCCGCAGAGGCGCTTGGTGTGTCGAGTGACAGGTTTACCCTGGTCAACTTCAAGACGAACCAGGTCTTTGTGGCCGGCACCAACGCTCCCGAGGCCATCCAGCAGGCCGTGTCTTCCCTGGCCACCTACTTGCTCGGCAAGAAGGTACTCGGTGCCACGAAGGTCCACTCAGCCATGATACTAGGCTCACCTTTCGGGAAATCTGCAGGGCGCGCTTCCGCTGCAGTGCGATTCGGCGCTCACCAAGGACGGCAAGTCGGTTCTTTTCTTCGGCCCCGGCCTTCTCCAACAGGTCAGCCTTTCGCGACGCCTGGTTCAACGACGTAAGTCGAGCTTACCTGCCCTCCTTCGTATCTTGGGTTGTGCAGAAGCCCCGCAACGATTTGTTCGGTGCTCACGGCCACTTCTGGACCAACGAGGGCGTCAGCCGCATGTATGACGGTGCTTCCGTCGCCAACCCTGACGCTTCCCTTGCGCTGAACAGAGGGTGCGCCATCCCTTTTTGGCCTCTTGTCCCTTTTCTGTCTCCATACACTGACTTCTGGTCTTCCTTATCGCAGAGACCTTGTGTTCCACGCCACCAAGGGCGGCAAGACGACGTAAGGCTCCCCCCGCAAACACCTCAGCTTCTTTTCGCTCTCTTTCCTTACCTGCTCTGTGAATGGATAATGTCGTTGAGCAGGAAGACAAGCCTCAGCGTGCCGCTTAGCCTGCAGGGCCATCAGGCTCCTCATCCCTCTGCCATCGTCTTTGTCTCTCCGAACTCTGCGGCCGGTTTGACCAAGATCTCTGCCGAGGAGGCGGCCAAGCACTACCTCGCCTCGTTCCAGTACCCTGTCGCCGTAAAGCCCGAGCTGCTCAAGCAGAGATTCGCGTATCTGCTCTCCAACAAGAACGTACGTTTGCTCGCGCATGCGCACTGAGACACTCGGCCTCGATCACTGACCCCATCTTCTCTTCCCTTGATCAGGTGACTGCCTACCAGGTTGGCGCCAAGAGCGGGAAGGTGAACGTGGACGAGATCAACGCCCAGCTGCACACCGCCCTCAAGCAATAAATACACCCACCGCCCCACTTCCCAACAACACCCAAATACCTGAAATTTCTCGTTCTTCCCTGGGGCAAGGGCGGCACGGAGGAGTACCCGCGATTTCCACGCCGTCCTTCTGTATGTGGCCTGGGCGTTGCGACACAAACGATGAAGTATTTCCAGAGCCAAGAGCCAACGTGGCGTCACATACATCCACAAACACACAATCAGCGGACGAACATCAACATACCACCATGCTGGCCACGGAAACCCTGCCAATGCGAAATGACAGCGATCGACTGGTTGACAACAAGCTCTTAGGCGCGACCAAAGGGCGGGACGACTACCACAGGGCCACAGGCGGTCAGGCGGGGCAGTCGGCCCTGGTGGTCGAGCCGCAGGAGGACTCGTTCACGGTTTACCTCTCCAACCTCCCCGCCAGGCCCTACCGCGGCGTCTGTCTGCTGGTCCAAGGGAAGCTCTTCTTCGAAAGCAGGCCAAGGCTCGAGGGAGAAGAAGTGGTGACCACCACCATCGAGCTACCGCCGCTGATGCACGACGGCGTGGTGGAGCTCGAAGTGAAGATCCCAGCCAGGAACATCCATCGACGGATACCGGTGCGGCTTGACCAGGGAAGCCACCTCCTGGTCCAATGGAATCCAGACACCCAGAGCAAAGAAGCTGAAGGGGAACAACTTCGTGTACGCCAGCAGCCCGTTCCCTTCCTGATGTAACAAGCGCCACCAGGTTGTCGACAGGAAAGTAAAAAAAATAAAAAACATGAAACGCAAAAAGAAAAAGGTCATAAAATTCTGACCGCAAGATGGAAAGACCAGAGAGTGAGAAGGCGTCGCCAGGCTTCTGGAAGCCGGGCGCGGTGGCACCGGAGGGACTATGTGGCATTGGCACTGGCCAGTTCGACAGGGAGACAGAGAAAGAGGACCTCGTGCGCATTCATTGCTCCCAATTTGCCACTCAGTGCACCGACTAATCTTCCTTCTAAATCGCTATAGTTTGTGGTGTTCAATGCGAACGAAAAGCTCAGCCTGAGCCAGCAGCGCCAACGGCTCCCCATCTTCAAGAACCGTACGTGCACTTTGCACAAACGTGTTCACACTGTGCCTGGTCTGCCCATTGACGTCACCCACCCGCAGGCACGCACATCCTGTACCTGGTGGAGAAGTATCAGACCGTAGTCATCGTTGGCTCGACTGGATCGGGCAAGACCACTCAGATTCCCCAATACCTGCACGAGGCCGGCTGGACCCAGGTCCCCGTTGCGCCCCACCGCGTCCGTGTTTTGCCCACGAGAGATGTGGTAAGACGGCTCACAGTCGATCCGTACGTATCGTGTGCTGCCGGCAGGGAGGGAGAGTGGTGGCCTGTACCCAGCCTAGGCGAGTGGCAGCGACAACAGTGGCGGAGAGAGTAGCACAGGAGATGGGATCGCTGCTTGGGGAAGAGGTACGAGTGCACCGCGTAGTTAGTCTATTGACGAAAGTCGACTGACATGGAACTGGCCTGCACGCATACGTACGCCTACACCCGCACCGCAACATTCGAATGTTTTAGGTCGGGTACGCCATTCGCTTTGACAACAAAACGGAAGCCGACAAGACCAAGATCAAGTTCATGACCGACGGTTTGCTGCTGCGAGAGACCATGCTCGATCCGCTGCTCTCCAAATATTCGGTCATCATGTACGTCACAGACCTCCGACATGTTCTGTCACATTTCTCACCAGCGCTTCTCCCAGGCTCGATGAAGCACACGAACGCAGCATCCACACCGATATCCTCATGGGACTCCTCAAGAAGTACGTCTTCGGCCAACGCGACGCACAGTTCATGTATGGCGCAATTATGAGTGGAGTAGAGTGCTCATGCCTTTTGCCGGCACGACAGGATCCAACGGAAGCGGCCAGAGCTGCGGCTAATTGTGTCTTCTGCCACGCTCGAGGCGCAGAAGTTGGCCGATTTCTTCAACACCAACAAAACGACCGATCCCGCCAACGACACTGCGGCCATCCTGTCGATCGAAGGTTCTCAACTGACCTCCACGGGAAACTGTCGCCCTGCCACGTGTCCTTGTCTTTCGATGATCCACGCGTGCTGTGCTGACAACAACCACACATTTTCTTCACGCGCAGGGCGACAGTTTCCCGTGGACATCTTCTACCTGAAGCAGCCAACGGACAACTACGTGCACGCTGCCATTGACACCGTCATCAACATCCACAAGACAGAGCCTCCCGGTACGCAGGAAGCCAATTGGCTCTTGCGTTGCGAATTCCAAAGCTGCCTTGGCTCACACTTCTCGTCGCGATGTTGCAGGCGACGTCCTGGTCTTTTTGACCGGGTCGGAAGAGGTTGACGACACCGTGGAGCTTATTCGACAGCGGGCAGCGGAGTACGTGCTGGGGTTCTCATTCGTGCGCCGCAACAAATGGTGGCAGCCTGCTGACCGTCTAGCATGTGCACCGCCCATTTGCCTCATTCAGGATCCGACCAGGCGACCTCAAACCAGGCAGCCCGCGCAGTCTCTCGGTTTTGCCCATCTACTCGGGCCTGCCCGGTGCACAGCAGATGAAGGTAGCACAACACTCGTCTTACGGTCATTCCCAATACGTTTCCCTTTGTTTCGGCAACTCACCTCTCCACTCCATCGCATCAGGTGTTCCAAACTATGCCCAAGCATGTGCGAAAGGTAATCGTGGCGACCAACATCGCCGAAACCTCGATCACAATCGATGGCGTCGTCTACGTTGTCGATTCCGGTTTTGTCAAGGTGCGCACACAGCTTCCTTCCAAGCAAGGCTCCCGCCTCCTCACACCAGTGTGTGTGTACCTCGCTCGCGGCTCCAGATCAAAGCGTACAACCCGGCCACGGCAATGGAAGCGTTGGTGGTGGTCCCGGTCGCCCAGGCCGGAGCCGATCAGCGAGCAGGTCGCTCCGGACGGCAACGGCCCGGCAAATGCTACCGTCTTTACACAGAGGTGCGCATTGCCGGCCTCTCAGTTTCTCTTGCTTGTGTTCGACTGAATGGTCTGTGACGTTGTGCGTGTCTACAGGCGGCCTATCGCGCCATGCGAGTCAACACCATCCCTGAAATGCAGAGAACGGACCTGGCCCCGGTGCTCTTGCAGCTCAAGGCGCTGGGCATTGATAACGTGCTTAGATTCGAGTTCCCCACTCCACCTCCTTCTCAGTGCATGATGCGGGCGCTCGAGGTACTTCGCCTCTATTCGCTCATGCGCATCCACAATCGCACACACACTTCTCATCACTAACACTACTTCCATCATCTCCGCTAGCTGCTGTATGCTCTGGGCGCATTGGATGAATACGGAAAGCTCACCCAGCCCATCGGCTACACCCTCGCCGAGCTGCCTGTCGGACCCACGCTGGGCAAAATGGTACCAGAGGCTTCAGCACTTCGCCCGCTCGGCTTGGCTCGATTCTCACTGGTGGAGTGCTTTTTGCTGCTATTTGCATGGGCAGCTGCTCAAATCCGGCGAGCTGGGCTGCTCGGAGGAGGTGCTCTCCATCGCGGCCATGCTCTCGGTCCAGATGGTCTTCGTGTATCCGCGAGACTTTCGCAACACTGTCGACGCCGTGCGGAAGCGCTTCGCCGTGTTCGAGGGTGACACCCTCACTTGGCTCAACGGTACGGCGAGCCCGCCTATTCCTCGTCCTTGCCTCCTGCCAGCGGGATGGCGCGAACCTAGCCTTAACCGAACCTTACCTTGGTGTGCGTGCGTGCGTGCAGTGTTCAACGAGTTTATGCGCAACAACCAGACGCAGAAGTGGTGTAAGGAGCACTACGTCAACCACCGGGTCATGCTGCGCGCTGTGGAGATCAGAAACCAGCTCCGGGCCTACCTGCGACGCTACAAGGTAACCCCACCCAGAACGCTCCACCTGCGCAGGTGATGGCGGGCTACTCATTACTGCGACTGCTCCGTCATCGTCGATGCAGGTGCCGCTGGTATCGGCGCTGGGCAATCCGGACATCCCCGATGCCACGGTGCCCATCCGGAAGGCCGTGGTGAGTGGCTTCTTCGCCAATGCGGCCTTCCTGCAGCCCGATGGCTCCTACAAGACGGCCAAGTCGCACCAGGTACGACCGCTACCACGCTGGCTACAGGACCCCCACCGCAATGCTCTGCGCACATCCCACCGCCACCGCCCTTACGCCTGCTTGCTTCCTGTAGACGCTGCACATCCATCCGTCGTCGATGCTCTTCAACACCACGCCGGCCTGGGTGGTGTACTCGGAGGTCGTTTCCACCACCAAGAACTTTATGCGCGACGTGACCGTCATCGAACCCACCGTACCTACTACCACTCCCTTGTTCTCTTTCACCACCACCACTTCTCTGCCGTTGTGGCTCACGCACATCCTTCTCTTGTACCCCCAGTGGCTCGCCGAGCTCGCGTCCCACTTCTACGAGTGGAAGGGCAAGCCCATGCCCAGGTCGTGAAAGAGCGCAACGCAAGTTTCCCTCTTCTTCTTGTGATCAGACACCAACACAAGACGTCGTGAAGACACAAACACAGGACTTTCCCCTTCTCTTCCGTTGTTATTGGTTCTTCTCGTATCACCCCAACCGAGCATGCGTCGTGCTGGACGACCGCGAACGTCCCTTCTCGTCCACTGGACGGCCACCCTATCATCAGCGCCAACATCAACTCGTTGGCATCGACCACGCAGCCTAATTCAAATCAACACAAATTCAAGCTTCAAGAGGATGGCCACGACGGTGACAAAGGAAGAGGAGGAGCGGCAGGCGAGGGCCAACAAGTGGGCCCAGGAGGGCACCCAGCCGGAGGGCCGCAGCAAGCGGAAGGTGCTGGTGGTGCACGGTGCGGGGCTGTGCATGCGAGGCAAGGCTCAGATCGAGAAGTTCGGCACCCTCACCCTCGCCGACTACGAGCGCCACATCTTGCACTACGCCGAGCAACACCATCTCGACGTTGAGTTCTTCCAATCCAACAGCGAGGGCAGCGTCATTGATCGACTCTACGCCGCTCACGACGACGGCGACGTTGACGGCGCCATCATCAATCCAGGGGGTGCGATTTATTTTATCCATCTTATTATTTAAATCCTCCATTTATTTATCGATTTATCGATTTATCGATTTATTATTGACTTTCAATTGTTGCAGGGTTCACGAAGGGCTACAGAGCTCTGGGGCTGGCGTGTGGGCAGGTGTGCTACCCAGTGGTGGAGGTACACATCAGCAACACAGCAGCTGGTGGCACCATCAGCGAGGTGACCCCCAACTGCAAGGCCACAGTGCAGGGCTTTGGCATCTATGGCTACAACATGGCCCTTGCTGGCTTGGCCAGCTTCCTCCTCAACAACAACACCAAGCCCAAGTAATTGTTGTACATGTTTCAATAAGCTGATGACTCAAAGAGATGCAAGCACTGTGAAAGGGGTGTGGTGATGGGTGGGTCAAGTTTGTCTTTCTTGTCCTTAGTAATGTGTTCAAGCCTTGAGCACACAGCTCTAGGCCATTGAAGCATCTCTGCTTACGCTGGAAATCAGGAATCCTGGCATCAGGAATAGTGCCGTTGTTGACCTGCAACCTGAGGCCTCGGGGTAGGGTGGAGCCGGACGCGGATCAATGCTTCTGGAATGCCAGGAATGTTCGCCGTAGTCGGAAAGTTGCGTTGATACCTTGCCTTCTATAGTCTCACACGTTACCTTTTCTGAGTTCTCCAATCGATTTGGGCCGCCTTGGAAGGGAAGGCTGACGAGGTCTTTAGCACTCGTTTTTTTTCCTACTCCTCCCGTCTGTCAGCAACACAACAGGTACCTCATCCCCTTCACAGCAACCACCTCTCTAGTGGTGTGCGTAGTTCTCGCTAATGACTTGGTGTCGCTCTTGACAGAAGAAGCATGAAGTGGTTTGCCTTGATTGCGCTTTTCGTCGCCCTTGTCGGCCTCACCGTGGCCGCCGACACGGACATCAACTTTAACTTTGAAGGAATGATCCCCGCCGCTGGCGCAGGACGTGAGGGACCTAAGGCCCACCACGTCAACGTCTACGAGGTCTCCACCACCGACGTCACCACCCCTGGCTTTGAGGGCGAGGACAACGCTCCTCTCATGACCGGTTCGTACCCAGCCCACCAGCAGAAAGTGTTTATGTGTCTGATCCAATCCTCGCCTCACAGACGTTTGGGCCAACCAGCTGTGGAACCCTTCCAAGACTGAGGTCATGGGCTACGACATCGGCCAGTGCACCAACACCCCCGCCATCAACAACATCGGCCCGATGTACCAAGTGTGCCAGGTCACCCTCTACTTCAACAACGGCGAAGACCAAATCGCGGTCATGGGCGCCGTCACGTCTGAGTCCATGCCCCAGACCGTCTCCGTTGTGGGCGGCACCGGTGAGTACCTGGGCGCCTACGGCAGCTGCACCTTCCAGCCCTATGACAACCTTGACGTCCACTACGTCTGCGACTTCTTCACCCCCAACTAGAGAGGTGTCCATGCACCATGAAGAGGTGGCCACCTCCCCCACCCCTCCTCAAGTTGAATACAACGAACGCCTTTTGCGTAGTCCTCGCTCGGTTCACTGCTTGTTTTTACTGGTGTACTACGCAACGTCGCGCATCACGTCCACACCGTCGAGGGTACCGGTATCGCCAGTCCCTCTCCCGGTCCACAGCTCCTCTCTCCTCTTCTCTTCTCCTCTCTCCTCTCTCGCTTGCGATTTGAATGGACGTGGTGGCGTCGTGTGCGGAGGGAGCGCGGTGCGTTGGTTTCGTCTCGTCAGAGAGTGTCGGGTCAGTCCTGCCGCTTTTTGGACTTGTAGCTGGAGAAGTAGAACTGGACGAAGAGCAGCAGGTACGAGTTGATGATGCCCAGACCGATCTGGTGACCCCACGTGTCGTCGAACGAGGGACAGTTGCCCTTCCACAGGTAGTGCCAAGCGATACTGTTGTTGATGATGACGATGACGACGTTGGCAACATCGTCAACAATGAAGAGTGTCAGCGCCGGCAGTCACCAAAACACACAAGTGTGTGTGCGCGTGTGTGCGCGCGTGTGCGAAGGAGGAAGAGGAGGCGTACGAGACGGAGTGAAGAGAGTTGACGAGGACGAACTGGATGATCTGCAGACGAGTGATGTACTTCTTCCACCAGATCTCCTTCTTCAGGCTGGCCAGGAGGTAGTAGTAATACCTGTGTGTGTGCACACGGGGCGTGGTCAACATCGTGTGCGGCGCGACATCACCTAGGGTGGGGGGGGGCGCAACACGGCGACAAGAGGGAAGAGAGAGGGGCCGCGGGGTCGTACATGAAGATGTGGACGAAGCAGTTGAGCAGCTCAGCGCACCACTGGATGGGGATGAGGTTCTCGAGGCAGTTCCACACGAGGAGCATCGTCACCCAGTGGTGGTACACATGAAGGAACGTGAGCTTGTTCTGCACACACGTTCGTGTAAGATGATGGATTCAAAGCTCCTGGAAGGGTGAACCTGCCGCCCGGGGCGGCAGCTGAGGGGAACACGACGTGTCGATGAGAGGGAGAGGGGTACCTTCTTCAGGCACATGAGGGCGGTATCGGCCCACTCGTAGTACTTGCTGAGGTAGAAGACATAGATCCAGAAGTAGAGCGGGCCCTTGCCCACCTCCTTCGATCCATGGTCGCAGAACAGGGCCTCAGCCCCGTGCCTCTGTGTGCATGGAACATCATCAGCGATTGTCCCCCCCCCCGATAATCGATAATCGCGAGATTAAATTTCAGTACCTGCCAGATTCCAAAGAGGGAGGTGGCCATGCCGATGAACATGATGAGGGAGCCGAAGGTCATGATGAAATTGTGAAGGATGGTGAAATTAACGAGGGTGTAGGCCTTCCGGTCCTTCATGTACGTCTGCAAGATGAAGACGCCGGCGAGGTAGCCGAAGCTGAGCAGAAGTGGCAGAGGCCACTGCGAGAGAGGCATCTCTTGAGGCACATATCGGAAGTTGTTCACCTTGTCGATGAGAGACTCGATCAAGATGCCCACCTCGGCCATTTCGTTTTCCAATCTCTCGACGGCTACACGAAAAGAAGAAGCTGTGATAAACGCGGCGGCCCGACACGAGAAGCGGAAAAGGCCGAAGAAGGAAGTAGGACAAGGCGATCAAGCTCGAGCCGAAACAGATGGCAACGAAGAGTGAGGCGGGAAGGGCGCAGAAAGGCGGCAGCCGGCGGGAACGACGAGCCAGGTCGCGGAGTGTAGCCAAATGAAGTGGCGTCGACACTATTAAGAAACCAGGACACCCCGTCTCTCTCATCTTCACGCG
>CDFN01056021.1:0-10627 GCA_000826445.1 Acanthamoeba quina | reverse complement strand
ACGTACCTCTGTAGGGCGTGGGTAAGCTTGATAACGTCGCGGCGACACCGCTCCCCCGCGCGGGTCTCGGTGAGGGTCCGTGGGTTGACCACGACCCGGGCAAACGAGTTGAATGTGGGGGTTGTTGCCGCCGTTGGTGCTGGCCGGGGCGAGGGTCCATGGGGCTCGGCTGGTTGCGAAGTGGTCGGGCAGCAAGGTCCAAAAGTGAGGACCGACCAGAGGCACCGGAGCGCACAGAAGAATTGACTTTCGCGTGGAATTGTTGGCGAAGGCGTTGCAGATGGTGATGATGTGGGCAAAGCCCTCACACAAATCAAAAACATGAAGAAGAAGCAAAGAAGAAGCTTCATCTTGTTGTTTCGACGGTGAGTAGCAAAACTAACTCTTCCCCAGGCCTCTTGCAAGTTAGGACATTACAGGGTTTAAAATGGGCTTGGTTTGTGAAAGGGGACCCCAAAAATGGAAATGATTTGTATTTGTTTTTCGATCGATTTGAGCGGGGCTGGGGGACGAGGCGCAAAGACGAAGCGACAAACGGCGCTCGGGGCTCCTCCACTGTTGTTATTTAGAAGGCGCTGGCCTTGGTGGTGATGGGGCACCATCGCTGGCTCATGAGAATCCGGATGAGGAGGTCCTGCGCTTCGGGGCAGGTGCGCAGACGCTTGAGGCCCTCCAGCGCATAGACCTGCACGTAGCGGTTGTTGTCGAGGGTTACGAAGTTGGCCAGCGCGCGCACCACGGGCGACACCAGATCCGGGTGGAGCGCGGGCGACAGCGCGCCTGCGGCTTTGGCCAGCGACAGCACGGCCTGGAAGCGGATCTGGTCGTCTCGTTCGGCGCTCAGCTTCAGCAGGGCTGGGACGACGAAGCTCTCAGCCCCGGGGGGCAGGTTGCCCAGCGCTTCGGCCATGGCCCGCTTGGCGCTGATGTCCTTGACGTGGATGAGGAGCTTGCTGAGCGGCTTGACAGCCTCGTGGCTGCCGATCTCGCCCAGCGCGAAGACTGCGTAGGCCGGGACGGTGGCTTGCAGCTTCTTGGTGCTGGACTTGAGGTGGTCGACAATGCCGGCGATCGCCTCCACGCGAGAATGGCGCGCAGCGGCGATAAGGCCGTAGGCCGATGCCCGCACCACGCATTCCTCGTTCGACGTGAATCCGCGAAGAAGAACCAGCAACTCTCCTTTCTGCGCCGCCAAAGCCACACAGTAAGGCGATCAGCGAACTAGAAGAGCCTGGAATGAAGTGGTGGTACCTGAGCGAGCGCGTAGGCGGCGGCCAGGCGACCCACCTCACCCGCCAGTGTGTTGTCGGACAGGGCGGCGACGGCCTCTTGTCTGTGCTGGTCTGACGGCCATTTGTGCTCCGAGCTGTCCACTCGCCTCCCGCACATCCTTCAGAGGACCACAATCAGCGTGATCAGAAAACTGAGCTAAAGATGAGGACGAGCCAAGAAGAGGAGGGTACCAGTCCCAGACGTCTTGGTAGAGAGGAGTGAGAGTCTTGTTGGGGGAATGCTCGGGAAGCCAGGGAGAAGGCCCACCATGGCCCACTTGCCAAGATGGCCCTGTGGGCTCCTGTTTGCGTGGGAGGGAAGTGAGTAGGCCTATTCACGACATACTCGCACAGGCTCATACAGGAGGCACAACGGCGTGGCTTACCTCCATGCGGACAAACTGAAATTTGAACATGAATCGAGGGTGGCTGGGGTCTGTGCTGTAGTTCTCCAGCCCGGCGTGCCACAGGTCGTAGTGGATTAATACCACAGTTCCTGGTAACGGGAAAGCGGTGAGGCCGCCCATCATGGATGCCCAACATAGCGCTTTGTCGCCTTGTAATAGTAGAGAAAGCGGAGAACAGTACCAGCTGTGCATGTGGCGGCGACTTCGCTTGTGTCCCATGCAGCTGGAATCTCTCTCGACTTGAGGTGGCGATTCGTTTCACCAGGCAGCGAGTTGTACTGCGTGCCTGCGCGAGTACCAGCGTAAACCCAGTGGAGTTGAGCTGAGAGCGGCATCCAAAAGCCGTGGCAAGGAGCAGACCGAACTAGTGAGAGCGAGTAGTACCTGGCAACACGCCCGTCGGGCCCATGTTCAGGGTCGTGTCCTGAGGGTAGTACATAGCCATGACCCACCTGCGTGAGAGTCGCCTCGTAAGCTCGGATGGTCCCAGCAAGACATCAGATCGTGCGTGTGGAGGAATAAAAGACGAACCGCGGGTAGTGGTGTCGTATCGTGTTGAAGCCCCAGTAGCTGTCCTTGTGCCAATCTTGGGCTCGCGAGCCGGGTCGCCTACCACATCGAACGACAGCTACAGCCAAGCAAGTCTACGATACGAAAGGGAGGGTGAGCGCACATACCGGTCGTGGCAATGCCTGTGTGCGTGCATCATGTAGCCCTGACCCAACACGCTCTGTAGCGCGCCTGGAGACCCAGAGAAAGTAAGAGCGAGAAGAGGCGATGGTGATGATAGAAAGCAAACGTCGTTGGCCGCACCGCGCACTGTGGGATCCTCGAAGACCAGATCCAGCTCGGGGATCGTAGGCAGGATGTTGTTGCCCACATTGTCCTTCCATTTCGAGTTGAGGGCATCCACCTGGCAAACGCCATTGGGGAGGGAGCAAGGTGTTGTCAGGGAAGAAGGTGGGCCGCAAGCACCGCACAAGATCGCGAAAAGTGGTACCCGGGCGTAGAGGTTGTTGTGGAAGCTGGTCGGGAGGGCCGAGGGCTGGAGCATGAGATAGCCCTCGACGATGAACTGGCGCACGAGCTCATCGGAGAGCAGGACCGGAGGACTCTGCCTCAGTTCGTAGGGATCTGTTATGTAATCAAAATGAGAAAATGAGATAATAGAATCGAAAGCGGTGCTAAGAGGTACCCACGCCGGTGTCGGTGGTGGCCAAGACCACCGCGCGACCCACGCCGAACGTCGTGGCTGAAGACTTGGACTTAATCTCTCGGGTAGGAGAAGCAGAGGACGAAGAAGTAGTAGAAGAAGAGGGCGTGGAAGGAACAGAAGAGACGTAAATGCCTCTGGCCTTTCCACCACCCCGGCCTCTGGGGGCTGCAGATCCTCCACCCGCTTGCACCCTCTTGTTCCTCTCTCCTTTTTCCATCTGTGTCAGTTCGATTCGAATTTGCTTCTTTTCTTTCAAATTTTTCCGTGAACAGGCATAGTGTGGAAATCGATCCGCCGGAGCTGGGGCCATGAGCTCACGTCGTACGTTGGCGGGGTGTACGCAGGTCCTCCACGTACGTGGACGTCCATCGTGGATTGAATCAAATGAATGAATGGAAATGTACAAATTTGGAAATCAAATCGAATGACGAAAATGGAACCAGCGCAGTGAGAGATGATTTAGATGCAGAGGGGGGCCCAGACGTACGGCGGCACTGAGTTGGGCGACAGGGGCTTCTTGGGCTTCTTCTTGCGCTCCTTCTCCTTCCGTCGCTTGATCTCGGCCTGGGCCTCAGCGGCGCGTTCGGCCGCCTTGGCCTTCCATTCGAGGCCGATTGCCGAGCGCCTTCTTCTCCTTGGCCTCCTCGAAGGCCCTGAGCTGAGTGTAGATGGTCGTCGCGGTGAATGGATTGCTCAGCCAGCTGCGACGACGCAGTTCATCGAGCTTGAAGCCCTTCAACCGCTCCCGCTCCACAGTCCAGGCCTGTGGCCGATGGAGAGCGTCAGTGCCTGTGGGTCCCCCCCTTTGAAGTGGGGATGGTGGCCCTACGGGGGCGAAGTGGGGATGGTATGCTGCGGGCGGAGTCGCCGCGCGCCCATCCCCGGCCCGCAATAGCAGCGGCGAACTCGCCGCGCGCATGCGGACCCCATTGTCGTGCCCTTATCCCCAATCGCCTAACATCATTATTAATCTCGTAGATGGAGGACGCGGGGCAGAGGAAAAATCCTGTCGGCAGGATCTAACGCTTCGTTCAGGGAAAGAACACGCGGCTGGTGTTGGTGTGGATCTTGGTGGCCAGCTCCGCCAACMCGACGCCTCGCGCGCCAGCCACTACTTCCATTACCTGTCTGGAGTAGTCGCCACACGAACGTGAGTGTGGTTCTACCTACACCAAAGGGCAGACCGCCACGATCGAACGTACCTGACGGCACAGGGTTCGTTGCGCCCCTTCACCATCTTGTTGGTGTCGTGCTTCTTTCGGTCCTGCAATCCGGAGAGAGAGTAAGGGACTGCCTTGCCCGAACCTACACACACACATACGCGCTGACGAGTGTTTGTTTGGCCGAGGAGTGAGCAAGTACCACGCTCAGCCATTTGGTGCTCACTAGCTTTGCGCCGGCGTGCGTGTTTCGGATGTCGCAGTAGGGAGCATCTGAGGTGGTGCCATCCCGGCACGGATCGTCAGCACAAGCGCGTTGTGGCTGAGATGGAGGAGAAGGAGGGGACCTGTTTCGATCATGATTCGGTCTTCAGGGATGGCGCAAACCACGTCCAGGTTCTCCTTCGTCTGCGTGGAGTTCATATGGGTGAGCGCGACACGCACACATAGCCCGCATCACCCGCTCGCAGGATTTTTGTTACCTTGAGCGAACAACCGTTGATGCCGATGAAGAGATCCAACGCCACCAGGGCCTGCATCTCCTCCATCGTGCCTGTGAACGAGTGGACCACACCATTCCTGCACATCAGCGCGCGATATTGTGAGCGGCGAGAGAGCACGACTGTCAAGCCGAGGTTGCTGATGTGGATGAAGTTGCGCGTACGAGAACTTGTGGCGATTCCGCTTCACGACTTCGATAAAGTCGTCGCAAGCGTTGCGCATGTGCAGGAAGAGCGGCAGGCCGGTCTTCTCCACCAGCTCGAACTGAGCCTCGAAGTACTTGAGCTGCGTTTCCTTGGAACAGAACTGCAGCCGGTCGTAGTCTACGGCGAGAGCCTCGCGAAGCTGAGTCAGGAAAACATGCGCGTCGCACATCGATTGCAGCCCTGCACGTACCGAGTCCGAATTCGCCCACGGCGACGATCTTGGGGTGCGGCTTCCCCTCGGGGAGAGCAAGCGCCAGGAGCTGCTGGAGGTAGTCCTCCGCGCCGCCTTCCCACGCCTCGAACTCGTCGCAGCGCGTCGGGTGCACGCCCACAGTCGTGTAGAGTCGATCTGCGCAATCATATCATGTGCGAGTGTTGGTGCGGTACGTGTGGGGGGGGGTGACCGCTTATGTGATCCGTACCGTGCTTGTCGACGAGCTGCAGGGCGTCTTTGACTTCCTGCAGCCGGCCAGCGGTGACCATCACCCGCTCCACCCCTGTTTCCCAGGCTCGCCCAAGCACCTGAGCCACAGCACGGCACCCTCAGTGATGCGGCGAAGAAAGTTGAACCTGCTGTGGGGGCGAAGGCGTACGGCCTCGAAGTCATCTGGGTGGTACTGCTTGCCGTTGTAGCGGCCACGAAAGGACTCATCTGCGAGCCGAGCCAGTCCGTCAAATCATGCTGCGCAGAATTAGCTCGATTTGTTCGTACCTGTTAGATTGGCCCCGATATCTGCTCAGCAGCCGCGTTCTGTAAGTGCTCCACGAAGCGAGTCAAATGCTGTGAAGATGAGAGGCGATACCGATGAATTGAGGCTTGGTTTCCATCTTCTTCTTTGCTCAATGAATAAAATAAATAAATGAATGTGGGGTAACGTTGCATTAAATATTGAGACAGGGACGAGGAACAGAGAGATGATGATCTCTTTCGCGGGGAGAGGGTGGGCGGTGCCGGCCGCCGAGCTCATTTGGCGACTGTGGAACGGGCATAGGCGATGAAGTGCTTTCGCAGCTCCATCTCCGCTCGCAGCAGCTCGAAGACGCGTTGCACGTGAGCATTCGACACCGCTCCACCTTCAAAGCAAAGCCAACAAACGTCATCGTCGTCAGTCGGCAGTCGAAGCGAGAGGGCTAAGGGAGAGGCCAGGGTGAGTACCAGTGGTCACGAGGCTGACCTCATTGCTGGGCGCCAGAAGCGACACTCGGCCGGGGTCGGCGTTCTGCCGGCAGAAGAGCACCGAGCCGCCCCGCTTGGCCGAGAGGATGGCGGACGACTCGAGGCCCACGGCCCTGGTGCAGTGGAGCACGACGTCGGCTCCGCCCTTGCTCGACTGTCGCACGAAGGACAGCACCTCGGCCGAGTTCCGCGCGTTTCTGTTCGTCACACGTTGGTTCACAAAACGATCAGATCGCTCCAACGCGCAGCACACACAGAGGGGATTGCTATTGTACATCTTCTGCACGATGTCGGCCTTCTTGAGGGCGCGAGCGGCATCAAGACGGGCGTCGTCCTTGTCGATGGCGATGATCCTGGCCGTGGGGACCACCTTGCGGAGGAAGCACATAGCCGTAAGGCCCAGCTTGCCCAGTCCGATGACCACCATGGTGCCCGTCGCGGCAGCGCGCTCGATCTGGGAGAGACACGAGGCGACGTCGATCGCCACGGCGGCCACGTCTATCTCGAACTCGGGCGGGGGCAGCGCGAACGTGGAGCGCGCGAAAGCCACAGCAGTGCCCTTGGCAAAAATGAACCGCTCGCCTGTGTTCACTTGGTGAGCCACTGCACGAAACGTGTCCGCACACTCGCGTGACGTGTGCGTACCCATGACGTTGTCGATGGAGGTGAGCTTGATGGGAATGGACGATAGCGAGTAGATCGGGATGACTCTGTCGCCCTCCTTGATGTCGAGCTTGCCCTGAAGCGCAGCACCGATCTGCTGCACCGTTCCGACCAACCACCCTCTGCACCAAAATGACCGACGTCGTCAGCACACCACAGGCAAAACGGAAACGAAACGAAACGAAAACGGAGACTGACCTCTCTTTGGCGTCCTCGCCGGGCGGAGCGCAGATCTTGCCCGATTCGGTGATGGCCTTGGTGATTCCCTGGCCGAGGTTGTCGGCGCCCTGCTTCTTGAGCGACAAAACGAGGTTGCGCTCCGGCAGGAAGATGAGCTGCACCGCGATCAACACCTCGTGCGGGTTGAGCAGCGTCGGGTTGTTGTCCAGCCGCTTGGCAAAGTGGGGCAGGATCGTGTTCGGCTGTCACGCGACACAAGACACTCATGAGCCCAACTTCACAAGAACGTCAAGAAGGCCAGTGGGGAGGGGCAGCGCTGGTACCTGTTCCTCTTCGTCGATGATCCGGTGGAAGCCGTACTCGGCGAGAATGGTCTCCTCGGACACGTCGTCAAGGCGCGACTTGGTCTCATCGTCCTGCTCCTCCTTGAGCTCGCGTTCGCGCCCTTCGCGATCCTTGTCCTCCGGCTTCTTGGGGATGTTGTTCTTCTGCATCAGCCGGTACGACGCCGACTTGCTGTCACCCGAGCAAGTCCACGTCAGTAGGCAGCACGCAAGCAATATTAATATATAAGATTAAAATAATATAAAAACATGATTAGACACCGCCCCCGCACGCACGCGCGCACGCAATCATTCACTCACACACACGCTCGAGAAGAGAGAGAATTAGCAGTGGGTCAGTGGTTAGTCGGTATAGGGATGGATAGCCGCACACCACTCATGGTGTACCTCTTGTCCTGCTCCATCTTGTGGAGGCCGAAGAGGCCAGCGGAGCTGCTGAGGACCCCGCTTCGTTCGCGTTCGGCGGTGATGCGCTCGACTCGCTCGTAGTGGAGCACACGAGGCGAGAGGAGGACCGCGGCGGCCTTCTTGCCGAGGAGGATCGGCCCGGCGCTGGTGATGAAGCTCACGCTCCGCTCGCCGGTGTGCGACAGCGGGCTCAGCAAGAGCTCCACCGCGCCGTCGGTCGTGTGCATGCTGCCGAGTGGCGGCAGCATGAGCGGTGGCGGGAGCGAGACCGACGCCGAGGGCAGCAGCGGACTGTGGCCCACGCCGGCGTTCGAGTGATGAGCCAATCAGGCGACACCATATAGATCTATATGCTTATATGGATATATAGACCTGGATAGAGCCCATCGAACCCGAAGCCTGCCTGGATACCGTACATACTGCTATGCTGCTGTACATATAGCCATATAGACACAACATAGAAATATATATACATATATATAGAATGTGATATGTGTACCTGCTCTTGTCGGTGCTCGAGTTCAGCGAGGAGATGGGCGAGGAGGTGGACGACAGCGGGGACGAGGGCATGGTCGATGACGAGGTCCGCACCAGCGGGGCGGTCTGCAGCTGCTGGTAGGTGTTGAAGTAGTAGTCCTCGAAGGGCACGCACTCGCAGTGAGTCTGCAGGAAGTCCGAGGGGAGGAAGATGGTCTGCGCGGTGGGTGCACTTGACACTGATGACGTCGGCGCTGCTGAGGGGCTTCTTCCTGTCGGGCTCGAGGTAGACCACGTCGCCCACGTCCACGCGCACGCTGATCGGCGTCTCGGCACTGAATGGCGCGAGGGCGCGATAGGTCACAGGCAGGGGTGACTTGAGCTTCTCCAGCACCGTCTGGAAGGCCGGCCGCTCCGACGGGATGCCCGACCAACACGATGTCGTCAGGTCCCTGTGTGATCGTTGTCATTGACGAGCTTGAGTATACACGGCACACGCGCCACACACACACACAGCAGATAGGGTCGCGCACATGTAGAACGGCGGGCAATCGTCGGGGAGGTCCGGCCGCTTGCCGTCGACGACCTCGAGCTCGATCTGGAAGCGGGTCTTCTTGCCGAACGGGAACTTGCGCGAGTAGATCTCGTACAGGATGATACCGTACGAGTACACGTCCGCCTGAGCCATTCGCAGCAGTTAGCAACTCATCAAAGTGAATGGCCCTGTGGAGAGAGGGTACCTTTTCAGTGTATTCCTCGTTGCGCATGACCTCGGGCGCGAGCCAGATGGGGTTGTCGACCGTGCGGCCGGCAATGGTGGGCGCCAGCGAGCGCGCGGTACCGAAATCGGCCACCTTCGCCATGATGCGGCCTTCGCTGTCCAGGCAAAGCTGTTGTAATCAAAAGAAAGGAAGAAGGAAATAAGTCAGAAGAGAACCCAGAAACGCGAAAGATGCGGACGACGTGCCAGGATGTTGGGGGACTTGAGGTCGCGGTGGATTCGCGCGGGGGACTGGGAGTGGAGGAAGTGCATGCCCTTGGCCACATCCTCGGCGATCTTGAGGCTCTGCTGCCACGTCAGCTTGTTGTTCGCGTCGTCCAGGTACGAGTGGAGGTTTCCTGAATGGGAATGAAAATGAAGAAATGACGTAAGTGCTGGCGCAAGCTGACGAGCTGGTGGCGGGTCCGTACCGAGCTCCATAAATTCGGTTATGATACAGGGTGGGTTGAGGCAGATGCCCTTGAGGAGCACAATGTTAGGGTGATCCACCACGCTCATGAACTTGACCTCCGCGCGGAATTCCTTGAAGCCCTTGGCGTTGCTCAGTTTCTTTACAGCCACCGTCGTGCCATCGTACGTGGCCTTATATACATCCGCATAGGCACCTAGTATGGGCGTGTGTGTGTGTCGTAGCGAGGATGGGCGAGTGAGCGGTCAACAGAACAAGACCGCGGGGGGGGGGGGTAGAGTTACCCTGGCCGATGACTGGACCCATTTCGATTTTCGAGAAGGCGACCTTCTTGTACTGCGCCATGGCGATGTCGGGCACGATCTCGGTCAGCGGCACCTCAATTCGGCCGATGACGCCCTGTGCGAGATTCAGCGCGTAAGCGTATGACCGATCACTTGCCTCATCTCTCGAGAAGGAACGTACGCTCTGACAGATGAGCACTTTCCTGTCCTCGGCCGACGCCAGCTCGCACTCATCGAGGGTGAATAAATATACGTCCTTCTAAGAGGTGGAGAGGGAGAGAGAGTGGGTTAGCCTATCTGCTAGGAGGCGCAAAAAAGAAGCGGGCAAGCAAGAAGGGTAGGCACCTTGTTCTCCCTGATGCAGTGGGTGCATGGGACCTTGATTTCGGTGAAGGTGACGCCAAACCAATCGCGCAGGATGTCCACTTCCTCCTCGACCGACGAGATCATGTCTAAGATGCAAGAAAACATACAATCCATTACAACGTAACGTCCACCAACCATCGCAGCCGCAGCCGCAGCCGCACTGAGATGAGGGGCGTACCTTGGAGGGCCATCGGACTGGCCGATCGGACGTGGACGGAGAGGGTGCCCTGGCCGTGGTCCACCTGAATCAAGCTCCACGCATCACCTCGAATATTCTCCACCACCATGCCATGCTTCCAGTGCAACCTGCGCGGTGCGTGTGTGCCTGGTGAGTCACAGCAAATTTGATGACGATGATGATGGAGCTTGCACGAACCGACTCTCGCCGCTGTGGAGCAGGCGAACGATGACCTGGGGGAAGAAGGGCAGCGGAAGGAAGCTGAAGCGCCACACGCGGCCGATCTGCAGCGGCGCTGTCTCGTCGGTCAGGGGCCATTCCTTCTCGAGGAGGCCGGGCGGGGGCTCGGGCGTGAGCAGGCACGGAACCAGCGACTCGTCCTCGAGGGTGAACTCGGGCGGCTGACCGGTGTCCTCCACGTGGTTGGCCTGGAAGTACCCGGTCTGTCCGTTGTGCATGCCCTTCCACCAGCGGCCGACCTTGGGCTTCTCGAGGAGCATGATCTTGTCGCCCACCTTGAACGAGAGCTGGTTTTGGGTGCGGCCGGTGACGTCCTCCACCGCACGCAACACGAGGCGCTTCCGTCGCAGGCGGAACGT